>VDFB02359727.1:0-28776 GCA_007258455.2 Sequoia sempervirens
TTGGAGAGGGGTTGGGATCACTTCCTTCTACTGGTATGGATGAGCATATAGAACTAGTTGTTCAAAACTTTTGTCACATAAAGCATCATTTCTTATCACTTTGTTTGGTTGCATACATAAATTTCACTTATATAGAATCATCTCTCACTTTTCTTTGCAAAATGTGACATGTAGAAAGGGCTCAACAAGTAGGAAGTTCTCATGTTGAAGTCGAGCCAAATCTAGATATTGGATCAAATGAATTCGCTGAGGAACACATGGACCTTGAAGATAGGGAGGAGGCCCAAGTTCAAACAATGCATGTTGGAGAGCGGTCAGGATCACTTCCTTCTACTAGTATGCATGAGCATAGAAAACTAGCTGAAAAGGTGATGAAATAAATTTCTTATATAAATTTAGATCATTTACTTGAAATGGATATGGAGAAGCTGAAATGTTATGCCAGCCATCCTTATAATAAGAGAAAGAGGTCAATGACTAAATTTTTAAATGGAATAATCAATCATCATTTCAATCATCTTGACACACTTGAAAAAACCCAATTTTTGTCCGTTTACTTCTTTATGGTTTCAGGAAGTCATTACAATTGTTGGAGTAATACATTGACATCAAATAAGAAGAAACACATGGGATTACAAAAGGATATTGTTCAAAATGTTAAAAAGGGTTTATATTCCATTAGGAAAGGATCTCGAACTATGGATAAGGCCACTACAAGAAGGGTGATGTTGACATCTATTGTACATCAAGATATAGCAAGAAAAAGAAAAATGTATGCACTTTCAACTAAAATTGTTTATAGTAGAACCACATTAATAAAATATGAGAAAAAGAGAAAGTTTTGGATGAGAGTTTAGAAGGAAATTGGGAAATTATGTGTAGAGATCCCCATTAAAGCCCGAGGGATTGAAGATGTTGTTGGGAACTTGATCTAGGTTTTGGCATAGTCAGGATCGTATATCCAAATACTAGAGATGTTAGCATGAGACCACCGAGGATTTGGGGCTTAGGTATTTATGAAAATCATATCAAACATTGTTAGCTAGACATAACACAATTTGAGATGTATATGAACTTTTGTAATGCATATCCTCATATAAAGATTGGGCAAACAATGTTTCAAAGGTTAAAGCCATATTATGTGAAGATAAACAAGTTTTTTGAAACTTGTTGTTGTCGTTATCATATTGAATTAGATCTCTACTATCAGGTGTTTTGAAAGATGAGAGAAGAAAGATGTGGGTTTCAAAATGCACCTCCTAAATAGGAAAGTTTGTTCATAAAGTCTATATTATGTGATCATGAAAATGGACCTCAAATAAATTGCATAAAAGGAATTTATGAGACATGTGGAAATTTGGCTAAATTTCAGCTGAAAATGAGGAATCTTGACCTAAGAAAGACACTTTTGTAGATATCATAAAATCTACAAAATGCACATGTTTGGAGTTTTTTTTAGAGTGGGCATGGAAAGGGTGAGCATGATGGAGCGGGAGCTTGCATCAAACGAGCTTTAAGAAAGCATCAAATGAGTTATCCAGAAGATCGTCTAGACAATGCACATGATGTTGAATGGTGCAAGAAACACTTTGCATCAAATGTGGTCAGCACATCTTCAAGAACAAACCGACACATTCCACATAGAGTGTTTTGGGAGATATCGAGTATGTATAAATTACATTTTTCAAAAAATTTGATTTATTTAAATTTAAAAATTATATATATATATATACACATGTTTTTTCATATAAGTTTGTTGTTGTACATGTATTTAGGTGTGGACAAAAGATCAATGCATGGATGCAATAGGGTAGAAAAAACAAGATCTTTGCATTGTTTTAGGAGTTCAGATAGTTGCCATGGATGGACATTACACACAAGGGATTACTCTTGTTTTTGCACTTAGTGCATTGTAGGAAACTCTGATCATGCATGCAACAAGCAAGAACTTGGATATGTTGGTAAATGGGATATGGTGCCACTAGTTGTTTCAGAAACATATGATGAAAATGAGGAAGAAAGATTTGAAGACATTCCTTTGATTTCAATTGATTATGACCATATTTCAGGATTGGTCAGAAAAGGTACATGTGTAAGTTTTCAATAATTTAAATATTATATATATCTAGTTAATGATCTTTAAAGTCTAGAGACATTTCTAATTTTTTTAGAATTTTTGTGTGTAAATTTTGTGTACAGGAGATGTTTTTGCAGTCATAGCAGACCTTGGAAACATCGAAGGTGTTAGCTACTATTTATTGTGTTGCACAGAAGAGAGGAATAAGTTAAAACAACCTGAAACAAGTGATGGAATGTTATTTCCCACAGGTGAGTTTGAATTTAAAATTATATATACATTGTGTTCACATGTGCACATTACATTATAAACATTAAATATATATTGTACAAACCTTGAGCACAAAAATGTTGTACACGTTCATATGTCTTACAAAGTAGGTTCATGTTTACCATGCAGGTTTTGTTGTAGTGCAAGAGACATATCTAAAACAAGTCAAAGTTGTTTAGCACGAGATTCATTTTGTTGACTATCAACTTGATAACAAGGTATATCAATATAGTCACTTGATAATTGCTACCGCCCTACATCTTCACGCAATTCCACATGCACGTGGCCAAAGAAAATGGAGACTAGATAGTGAAGATCATCAAAAAATTCTACATGTTATTGAAGAGCTGGCTGAACCAGAATCTTTGACTTAGATTATATCCATGATTTTCAAGTTCACTTGTAACCCTATACATGTTCAAGTGAGAACTTATAGTAACTTGTACATAGTTGTAAATCATTATGCATAAATTATAATTATATGTACATATTTGTTCCATGGAATTCTTAAGTTCAAGAATATTTGATAGCATCATCTCTCACTTTTTTTGCTTGCATGTAAACCCATATATATGCTTTCAATACTTATTTGAAACCTAGTGAAGTTTTTTAAAATCATTTTGCCTAAATTATAATTATATACAACTTATATTTGTTTCATGGAATTCTTAAGTTCAAGAATATTATATACAATTATATACAACTTATATTTGTTCCATCGAATTGTTCCATGGGTAATTATGTAAATTTTAAAATTAAGTATTATCTAATTATAAAATTATTGCACACATATTTAAAACATAAATCAATGCAAATAAAAAAAAAAGTTGCCATCAATTTAATTCACAAAAAATACCGCAAATGGAAATAGAATGTTCCCCTCTACCCTTAACCCTCTACCCTTTACCCTTAATCCTTAAACCCTTAAACCCTCTCTCTCTCACTCACTCACTCCTTCTGTCTCGAGCTCCCCTATAGCCTTAAACCCCTAAACCCTCTCTCTCTCACTCACTCACTCCTATCACGAGCTCTCCTCTAGCCTTAAACCCTTAAACCCTCTCTTTCTCACTCACTCACTCCTTCTATCTCAAGCCCCCCTCTACCCTTAAACCCTTAAACCCTCTCTCACTCACTCACTCACTCCTGTCTGGGCTCCCTCTGCCCTTAAACCCTAAACCATTAGGCCCTTAACCTCTACCCTCTCTTAACCCTATACCCTCTATCTCTCTCCCACTCCCTTCGTATCTCTCTCTCAAGTCTCTACCTCCTACCCCCAAGCTCCCTCTATCTTTCTCCCCTCTACCCTTAAACCCTTGACCCTTAAACCTTTGTAGGCTCTATCTCTCTCCCACTCCCTCCCTCTCTCTCTCGCAAGTCTCTCCCTCCTACCCTCTCCCTCTCTCAGGTCTCTCTCTCTCACTCACTCAAGTTCCTTCTATCTTGAGCTCCCCTCTACCCTCTACCCTTAACCCTTAATGGTGCAGGAGCACCTAGGTTGACCTCCACCTTGGTTGTAAACAATTTTGGCTTGTACCTGACCTTAGCCAAGTCAGGATGTTTGTCAGTTTGATTTGGACCTTAGAAGGTCTTGTTAGTGTGGGATGAGTTAGTCATTAGGACTAAATCCATCTTAGTTAATCAATGTTGTTAATTTTGCTTTAAATTAGCTTTAGACAACCTATGTTGCAATGTAGAGCTTTAAATGTGTAATCACAACATCCTTGTTGTTTGAAGATGCCAAGAGGTAGTTAAGATGTTGGTGGCTCGTAATCAAGGTTTTAGAGGTCCAAGGATTCGGGATCATGACATAGTGGAAGTTGCAAGAATATTGTAAAATTGCATGGCAACATTTTGTGTGTTTGCATGCAACTTAGTGGGGTTGGATTCCCTGAAATTTAGGAACATGGGATCGATCCATATCCCTTGAATTATGGAAATGGCATCAAAGTAGAAGTGTGGCTCGTAGAGAGCAGTTAGTTATCATTGTAATCAAATTTTTGGTGTGTGGAATAGAAGACAGTTTGGTAGATTTTCTGTATTTTCTGTGTTACCCGTGAGTTCTTGAGAAATAGTGATTCAAAAGGCATTGTAAATATAGATTTCTCACTGTTTTGTGTTCATTGGATAGTTCTAAGTAAGATTCATCTTGTAATTAGGGTGTGCAGTGTAGATTAGTTGTTTTTAACTCATAGATTAGAGTGTAGAGTGTTTGTTTCCTTTGTTTTGAACAGTGAGTTTTATAATGGCTCCCCCATAAACTCTGTCCACGGGATCTTCCTGAGACTAGTAGAATATGGAAGGGGAGCCACACACTTGTACATATTTAGAGATAGGAGTTCCAAAGAGCCAATTAGGTATTTTTAATCTCAAACCCTAGGCGAGCTAGGAATGCATGGTTAGGAGTTTGAGAGAGGAAAAGTGAAGAACTCAGGCAGGGGTAGAAGGTACTGTACGAAAATAGTACGGTTTCATGTAGCTTTTAGACACATTTTAACATGTTGAAAAAGATTGAGGCTTGAACAATCCATTGGTGTGAGGAAACAACAAGAACTCCTTGAAACCCTATGAATTAGGTCAATTAGCCCTTTCAATCCTAGATTTTAGGAATCCATTGTACGGATGTTATAGAGACCTGAAACCTTTTATATGTTTTAAAGGACAGAAAAGGGTGTCAGGAATTTCCTTTTAAGTGGTAGGTTGTTTGACAAGTTTGAGAGGAAAAGTCAGAAAACTGACTGGTAAGGGCTAGTAGGGATTAGGCCTTACTAAGGCAATTTCTTAGAATCGGGTAGATTGAGGATAGTAGAACCTCCAAGATGTATTCCATTGGTGGTGAAATGCATGGAAACAGAGCTTCTAACGCCCTTGCAAAAAGTTCAAGTTAGATGGAGAAGTTGGCACTTAGATCCTTCTAAGTCCAAGGAAGAGTAATCAGTTGCAAGAAGGTGTTGATCTTCCAAAGGTAAAGCACAAGGTAGAAAACTCTTTGAGAAGAGTTGGAGCAATACTTAGTTAATGATCTAAGTCTGATCAGAGCCCTGAAGGTGTCAGGTTCTTGGTGGAAGACAGAGAGAAGTCTTCCAGGTTATAGTGCAAGCAACCTTTGGTAATATCTTACACCACTTAAACCCTGTACCCTCTATCTCTCTCACACTCCCTCCCTATCCCTCTCTCCCCTCTACCCTTAACCCTTAAACCATAAACCCTTGTACCCTCTACCTATCACTCACTCCTATCTCTAGATCCTCTCTACCCTCTACCCTTAATCCTTAAACCCTTAAACCCTCTCTCACTCACTCACTCACTAATTCTATCTCGAGCTCCCTCTCTCCCCTCTACCCTTAAACCCTAAACCATTCTACCCCCTACCCTTTATCTCTCTCCCACTCCCCCCTCTCTCTCAAGTCTCTCCCTCCTTCCCCCTCTCCCTCTCTCCCCTCTACCCAAGTAACCAGGTTAAACCCTAAACCCTTTTACCCTCTACCCTTTATCTCTCTCCCTCCCCCTCTCTCTCTCTCTCCCTCCTAGAACCACTCTTCATCTCTCTCTCTCTCACTCACTCATATCTCTAGATCCCTCTACCCTCTAACTTTAAGCCTTAAACCCTTAAACCCTCTCTCTCTCTCTCCCTCACTAATTCTATCTCGAGGCTCCCTCTACCCTTAACCCCAAACCCTAAACCCTTCTACCCTCTACCCTTTATCTCTCTCCCACTCCCCTCTCTCTCAAGTCTCTCCCCCTGCCCCTCTCCCTCTCTCCATCTACCCTTAACCCTTAAACCCTAAGCCTACCCTTTATCTCTCTCCCTCCCCCTCTCTCTCTCAAGTCTCTCCCTCCTACCCCCTCTCCCTCTCTCCCTCTACCCTTAACCTTAAACCCTAAGCCCCTACCCTTTGTCTCTCTCCTCCCCCTCTCTCTCTCAAGTATCTCCCTCCTACCCCCTCTCCCTCTCTCCCCTCTACCCTTAACCCTTCAACCGTAAACCCTTGTACCCTCTACCCTCTATCTCTCTCCCAAGTTCCCACCCTCTCTCTCCCTCAAGTCTCTCCCTCCAACCCACTCTCCCTCTCTCAAGTCTCTCTCTCTCTCACTCACTCCTTCTATCTCTAGATCCCCTCTACCCTCTACCCAAGTAAGCAGGTTAAACCCTTAAACCCTCTCTCTCTCACTCACTCACTCCTGTCTCAAGCTCCCCTCTAGCCTTAAACCCTTAAACCCTCTCTCTCACTCACTCACTCCTATCTCGAGCTCCCCTCTAGCCTTATGCCCTTAGACCCTCTCTCTCACTCACTCACTCCTATCCCAAGCTCCCCTCTACCATTAAACCCTCTACCCTCTATCTCTCTCCTACTCCCTCCATATCTCTCTCTCAAGTCTCTCCCTCCTATCCCTGCGCTCCCTCTCCATCAAGTCAATGATATGGGCCTTCCGTAAAATTTTCCAACCATAGCTGCCATTCTCTCTAGCTGAAAAAATCCATGCAGGTATTAAAAAAAAAAATAGTTAAAGAATACCGATAAGCATAAAGCTAATGAATCTTCAACTTCACTACTCAGGTGGTTTAAAGCATGAGAACAAAATAACCTTATGGGTCTCTAAATCTTATATAGTATATGATACAAAGCAATTTCATCATGGTGGGAAAATCACTGCACTAAAAATATTTCTAGAGAGAATAAAATCCAGGAGGTTCATAGGGTTGCAAATACATTACAATTATAATAGGTGTAGCTAAAAAAGGAATGACTCAATCATTTTAACCACAGTTTGCATTTGAGAATAAAAAAATATGGAATATGCATCATTAAATTAGTTAGGTTGTGCAAACGGACCTCATCTTTCAACCGAATATTCTCAATACGCAGTTGCTGCTCTTGAAGACTAACTTCTGCAATAATAGCAGGTCCTCCATAGTTGGTGCATATGGAATTTTTGAATTTGTTGAGGAGTATGCATGTGATAGCGCTTCTTTTTGGGATGGTTATCTTCCTACTCATCACCAAATCCATTCCCTTCCATGCTGTCACTGCCATACCTGCTCTCATACTCTTCATCTCTCTGTAGATCCCAAGCTGAGACTCTCCATCGCTGTTGCCAAACATGTCTCATTTTCCTTCCAAGCTACTTGTCTGTCTAACAATACCCATCATAAATATATACTTACTTATATCTATAAAAAAACAAAATTCCCCTAAGCAAATCAAATTAATACACATTTCCACATCAATACCCGTGTTTTTATGATTTCTGGTTGAAGAGAACACCTACCAGTGTCAAGGAGAGCTTGGGTGCAGAGTTGTAGATGTTCATGTTCATATTAGACCTTGGCTGAGGGGCAACGAAACAAGGTTGCGCCATTCCAATGTTGTTAGATGAGATCTCAAAGAAAAACCTTTTGTTTGAATTGTTCATGCCCTCAACTAAACTACCCAATCCAAAACTCATCCCCAAATGCTTTTCAGTCGTTTCTAATATATATACTTTTTAATTATATACTTTTAATATTATAATAATAACAATTATATATTATAATATATTATAATAATAATATATAAATAATAATAATTATATATTATTATTATAATATATTGTAATAATAAGTATATTATATATTATAATATAAAAAGAATATAATTTATATTAATATTAATATTATATATTATAAAATAAAACTATTAAAAAATGAGAAAACAAAAAAAAAATGGGAAAACAAAAAAAAATAGTAAAATTGATTCATGTCAGGGGGTTCGACTGAACCAAATTTTCAGGTTCGACCAAACCCCCCCGAAATACTTTTTTTTATCATATTTCAAATTGGATCGGTCAAACTCATGTTCGACCGAACATATTTTTTTGGTTCGACCGAACCACCCTTTTTTCACCTTCACCCTCCCAGGCACCAAAATTGTCTAGAATTTTGCACTTCAAAGCTTGATTTGAGAATGAAAATGGAGGAGACTTCACAAAACCAACTGGTATCAGGTAGCCCTCAGAACGAGCTATCCAACGAATATAATTTTATTATGTTTTGGTTTTATTATCTATTTGTTTTTTAAGTTTTATTAAATATAGGTTTTTCACCGAAAATGAAGCTCTTTGTTCTGCACATGTGGAAAAATAGAAGATTATAAAAAAAAAATTAAAAAATATGAATGCACCAGATATTGAAGTCCTTCATCTAATAAAAAAACAAAAATGAATTTCGATACATACAATAAATGTTATGCGTTATACGGTCACGCTATGTCTGAATTGTAATTGGTTTGACTTTGAAACTTGATTAAAGAAAAAATATTCAATAAAAAACTATCTAACCAGGTGGATGCACTAGATATTAGAGTTACAAATCTAAATTCGAAAGAATTAGAATTTTATCCTTCAACAAAAAAAAGTTATGCGTTATACGGTGTGCATCACTTTTTTAAAATGTTGTTTTCTGAAAAAAAAACCAGTTTTCATGTGATATGGAAAAAGAAGTGCAATCTGATTCCAAAAAATTTGAAAAAAAAGATTTTTAGAATCTACAGACAAAATGTGGCGAGACTCTAGTTTGCATCATCTTCAAATTCCTGACGGTTTAGTCGCTATAGGTGCCCGAATGTGAAGTTTTAGTTAAAATAATTTTAGTGTTCAGTTTGGCCAAAAATTGTAAACCACTATTGTGGGATCACCCACTGATATATAAATGATTACACAACATAAATTGATAAACCCACTTCTATTTATGCCATTAAATTAAAGATATAAGGTCTCATTAAAATGACAGTTATATTTGATATGAAAATTAACAGATTGTAACAACTCTATTAAACCCAATACAAATGAAAGATTTGAATACCCAATATGCCAATAACATACCTGTTCTATGCCAGCATGAAAATACAATGTATGAAGGCTGATATGAGCATGATAACAATGGTAGAAGACTGAAATAGAATGTGAAATATGCAGGTACAAGTTTGATCATTGTTATGGAAGTGTTGATATGAAATTGGTTGCCAAAATAGTACAACCAACAAGTAGAATGCAAATATGTGATAGTATTAGCCTGGTTGAGACTCGATCTATCAATGGTCACACCTGATCTGAAGAAACATGCTGATATAACACTGCTGAAAACTCTGGACTAAAAATTAAACACCTAAAACTCCTCTAATGAAGCCCAAACGAAGACCCAAGGTAGACCCTTCTCAAAGGTGAACTAGGTTCTCGTCCAATTCATTATATCCCTTGGGAGTTTTCATTCCCAGAAGACTAAAACCAAGCTGAAACCCTTCTCCAGAGCTCAAACTTGCAAGTGCTTATATGAAAAATGACAAATGAATGCCAAAATAGAAGTCGAACTGGGTTCTCGTCCAATTCATTATATCCCTTGGGAGTTTTCATTCCCAGAAGACTAAAACCAAGCTGAAACCCTTCTCCAGAGCTCAAACTTGCAAGTGCTTATATGAAAAATGACAAATGAATGCCAAAATAGAAGCCCAAAATTCACTTTATAACCTCCCATGAGCTTTTTATAAAAGATAATAAAATATTCCTCCTCAAGGGTCTTTTCCTCATCAAAAGAAAGGGCTACTTTTTAAAAACAACTTTGTTTCACTAGGATGGGAGCACTTTTCACTATTCACTTTATAATTCTCTATTACTATTCCATTAAAGCAAACTTTAATATTTTCAATTTATCCCTAGATTCAACAACTGAACTCCAAACTGAAAGGTTCATAAAGTTCCTGGTTAGGCTTTTCATCCCTCGGTTGGGTCCCCTAACCATACTGCTAACCTACGAGAACCCTAATAGTAGGCCAACCACGGCTAATCTGAGCTGCCTAAGGAAGGGACATTACAGTCCTCCCTTCCCAGGATTGCTTTCCCCCAAGCAACTACAAAGCTAGATGTTGAAGTATCATCTCTCCTTCCCATGTGGCATCCTCCAACGACAAGTCCTTCCATCGTACCAAATACTCCCTAATAACTCTGCTATCACCTAACGCCAATTCCATAAACGATAAGGTATCATAACCGAACAACACTTAGAAGGGAGTCATACCAATCGACATGTGATGTGTAGTATTACAACAATACTCGCTCAAATACAACCATCGCACCTAAGCTTTTTGTTGTCCTAAAACGTAGTTACATAGGTAACCCTCAAGCCAACACTAAACACATTGCTGCTCCACTCTAATAGTAACATCCGTGTACCATAACTCGTGAAGTAACCTCATGGAATCCATGCAAACACCATGCACCCATAGCAGATCACGTTGAGAAGCAATCCTCACCCAGCTACCTGCTGCCCCAAAAGGCATAATACTGCTCATTGATGGACCAACAAAGTCCCCTGCAATGTCCAACAACACTCATACACCAAGGATTCTCTGAGTGTTCAGTGAGTGCAATCTCACCAACATCAAACTAGAAATCACTGCCTGACCCAAAAAGTGTATTTTCATAAGTCTTATTGTCACCCATCTCAAACAATGGGTTATCAATACAAGAATTGTAACTAGGCATACTAGTTACACCACTCTCCATCACTTTGTGATGCATGATAGGCCACCTGCACCAAATCTCTAATTTCCCCACACTAATACAATCAATACCATGTCAGAAAAAGTGAAGGAACACACTGTCATCCTAATTGAGTAGTGCATTCAAATTGATGTTGGGGACCCAAATGAACCCTGATAGGCTACAACTCCATCTACCTGAATCATTGCCCCATGATGGAGTAATACTACTACCTCCATTAGAGACAATAAACAAGTCACAATCTAACGAGCTGCCAGGATCCCAAATGTTCTAGTGGAATGCACTATGATCAATTCTCTGCACTAACCAGAAACAACGATATCCTCCATCCTGACAGACCATGTCACTCTATGTCACAACTGCCACCATCGATGCATCTAATCACTGGGCCTATGGGTTATGGACCTAAACAACTGCCAAAAAAGATGAGTATGTCCTAACTCATCTGCAAATGTTGGTGTCCCCACAATACCCCAACTGCCAAGGTTGGAAGAAGAGTGCTCCTGACACCAACTCATAAATCCACTTGCACTAATCAATGCAACTGTGTAGGGTTGATCCCTCTCATCACTGAATCCCATCTGATCAAACTCTGCCTCTCTATCTTGTGTGCTAATAATACATCCATCCTGGAGAAGCGGTAAAGGAGTTTTGTCAGATATCGCTCCATCCCTTGCAGAAGGGAGCACCTTGTACCACATATCCTCAAGGAATAAGCCAAGAGGTGTACCCTGCTGTAATTCATAGATGTTCTCTACCAAAGCTCAAAATACACGTCTACAAGTGGCATCACTGTGTGGACTTTCTGCCTCTACAACATGAAATTTGAGATGCTTAATGAGGAGTAAATCTTCCTCATCTAAATCTGATTCCAAATCAGCAACATGTTCATTTACTAAAACTGGTTTTAAAACATGCACATGGCTGCGATCAACATCACAATGTGAGCATGCATTATTTCCTTCCTAAAACTCATCATGTAGCTCTTCGTTTTCCTCATTTCCTTGTCCCTCAATCTCATGCACACAAGATTATTGCCCATCCAAAGAGGTTGTAATAGAAGATTGATTTTTTGATTTCTTTGGTGAAGCATGAGCCAAACTCAACTCCACACTCAACTCCTCAATCTAATTTTCTGCCATAAGGGGACTCACTTGAGAGTCTTCCAAATATTTTCTAGTCTTCACTAGCTCTGTAGTGAGTTGATCAACCTCTTCCTCTTTCCTCTTCAATGCATCTGAATATATGACACCCAAATCAAGTAGGTGATCTCTATCGGAAAGAAGGGCTAAATAATTATTTTTCATAGACTCCATGGTTGTCTTAAATGCTTGCAAATCAAAAATAGATGAAGCCTCTTCAATGCCACTATGTCTCCCCTCAAGTTGGACCTTCCATAGGTAATTTCCCACCAACTTATGGAAATGATCAAAATGGGATAGTGTTGCAACAATCTTATCTTCACCAACCTTAAGTTGGTTCTCCAAATCATGCTTAGGGACAAAGGTAAATTCATTGGTTGAAGTAGTGGACTGCCAATGAAGAGCTTGAATCTCTTCAAAAACATTTTTCGAAGTGTCTTCTTCCTGGTCCAGAACTAAGGCAGCATTCGTTCCCATCACAAACTCCTCATCATCACTCCAAAAAGTGTTCTTAATGGATGATGATTCACTATCCTCATGTAGAGAGGTAAGACCGCTCTTAGGACTATCAAAAGAATCCCCAAGCATAACCTCCATGTTGCCTACTAGGATACTAATGCAACCCTATCCTGTAGGCACCCCAGTTACTCCCTCTCCACCTTCTGTAGGATCAACTGGATGAAGATCGACTGAAATAGACCCAATCTCTATACTGCTGCTCCTTGCTTCCCCTGTTGACGTTTCTTCGCCATCTTTTAATTTTTTTCATGTGTAGGTGATGTGACATTATTGGAATCAACTATCACACTAGAAGATGCTTTATGATCACCCAAAGAGTCCACGCCATTTCTATCCAAAGCACTAACATGAACTATGCTAGCCTCTAATGTAGGAGCCTCTTGTGAAACCTCTTGCAAGGATGATGTAGAAAAATCATTACCAAAGGTTGTCCTAATTCCTTCTTGATTCAAATCAGCATGTCTATCTAATTCATCATATAAATTTTTGCATACTGTAGAAGAGGGGGATTCACTATTCACGAGTTCTCTTCATTCAAAGAGCCTCACGAGCTGAACTACCCTAAACTACCTCAGGAACAATAGTAAGAGTTTCAGAATCTGAAAGAACAGGTCACAGATATTTTCTGGATAGACTGAAAATCTCTCGGCCAAAGAGTGTCAGCACAAAATACAGACAACAGTGCGGTGCGTTGGCGTCTCGTACGGACCAAAAAGAAAGAATGTCACAGAAAATAGCTAAGCAAATGCTAGCAATCTGATTACTAAGAATTTATAGAATGCGATAAAGTAATAGAAAGTGATAGAAATGAAATGAAGTGAAGTAGAAATAACAAAGATAAGAAGAAGAAAGGAAAGAAGATTCTCACAACAATCCAAGTAATGAAGCTTCCAGCTAGTAGATATCTTTAGTACCTGCAAGTGTAATATATGGAGAAATTGTTGGGGCTGTATAGGGGTTTGCCTCAATCAAACCCCTATTTTGGTGTTCCCACCTCCACAGACAGCCAACAAGATAGAGAAAGAGAGAGAAATAAACCAAAATGGAAAAAACATGTGGTGAAAGCCAAATATGCTGAGTAGAACCTGCACCACCAAGTAAGAGTGATAAAATCAAACCTCGCTCAAGGAGGAGAACCTATATCACAAAAGAGGTGATAACAGCATTCCCCACTCAAGGAGGAGAACCCGTATCATGAAGTATGCAGTAGATAAGGGATATGGAATCCCAGGATGCTCACAAGTGCAAAGCAAAGGAGATAAAGCTACAATGAGTGTTGTAAAGAGAGCTTGAGAGAGCTTGAAGATGCTACAACGAGTTGTACGAAGTTGTGCAAAATGCTAGAGATTAGAATTAAGCTAGAGTGAAGCTAGAAGTACTTGGAAGGACTTAGAAAATCCAAATGGAGTGAAAATATTGCTTTTAAGGAGAGAAGAGAAGCAAGAAGAAGCTTCCTAGGTAGTTTCAAAGAATCTCAAGCCATTACCACAGACCAAAGGAGGTGACAAGTGGAAAAAATGCATGGAAACGATCATCTGAATGTTGAAACTTCAGAGGATGCTAGCACAACATGCAAACGTCCGCGCGACACATTTGTGTCTAGACAGGTCACGCTACAAAAACAACATGTGCAGGAAAGGCCCAAAAATCTGATGTAAAGCTAATGCATGAAGGTAGCTGCTAAAAAGGGGTGTTGGGGAATCCTTAGAAGGGAAAAAGGCTGATGCAGGGGATAAAATGAGCCTACTCAAGATGCTAAGGGAGTGGACACTAAATCAAATGCAAGAATGTATGTGAAATTGCAAGGGTGCAATTTTACTCCTATACATTTTCCCCCCACTTTAGCAGGCATATGAATCTATGCTAATATGCACGCTAAAGGAAATGTACTAAATATAAATTACATCATATGCCAAAAGGATACTATAGAGGAAGTAGACAACTCTACGGAGGTATGTGTAACAAAGATTTTGGCAACCCAAAATGTCTAGCTCCTTCCTAGGGTTTTTCACTTAGAAGGAGAGGACAATGGGCCAAAATGACTTTGTTAACACTAGAACAAATGGAAAGAGGAGTGTGGAATGTGTGTGAGGATGTGTTTAAATTTTGGAAACTTAATGGAAATGCAGACAAAAGAATGTATTCTAATCTAATGCAAAAGTGTTGGAAACACAGTGTTGATTGCAATTATGAACTAGAAACCTAAACAAATGAAAACAAAAATTGATGAAACTGAACAGAATGCACCTGGAGGAAGATTGATGTTACTTGAAGATTCTGGAATGCCTCAAAAACTATTTTTGGTGACCACTGGGACTAATTCACCATGCATGGCGAATTAGTCCTGTTTCTGATGAAAAGTTCTGGAAACCTGTTTTTGACTGCCGGGAGCTGAATTCTAGACAAATCACTTTTTAGGCCTACAAATGGGACTCATTTTCCATGGGTGGTGAATTATTCCACCTATAGGAATATGTAAATCTAGGAGTTGATTTTGTGGAGCTAGATCTGTACTTTTGCTTCCTATAGGTGTTGATCCGAGGGACAATTTTTTAGTGAAAATTAAAGTGTTCCCAATGCTCCATATTTCAGCTCCATCAGAAAGAGAACGACGTCCTGATTCCAACGCAACTCGAACGGGTCGAAAAGGACTCCGTTTGTGCAAGTTACGGCCAGTCAAACCGGCTTCAGGGGCATCCAGAAGGCGAAAAAATAATCATCTCAGAAATCAACGAAAACAGCATCATCGTGAAGAGCTCGTCGAGACGATTCCGACGACATTCGTTTCGTCGAGATCCGACGTCGCATGCTCAAGATACAAGCAGTCAAAGTTTTGAGTTGACTTTTTAGCTGATTGTACGGATGATGATGTCAGCAGATCGTCCGTACTGTACAGAATCCACATGGACGAATTCGGCCGAAACACGTGGCATATGAGTCATCGGTACGGACCAATCACAATGTGACACGTGTCCAGCGTATGGTACAGTCAGCAGTCCAGTCATCAGACACGTGGCGGCTCGGTCAGCACCTGCGGCGAATGAGAGGTCGACACATGGATGGCTTTGACAGCGACACGCAGGTGATACAGTCAGTATTTCTAGTGAATGGCATTTGGACACGTGGCCAAGGTCTTCGGCGGTCGGTTTGAGTTTGTTCTGACAAAAATAAGCTAACGGGTTGGAACCCGCGATCTCCGCGCAGACAGTTGGGCGGTTTCGCCGTTGCACCGAAGCCAACAACTCTACTAATAGATGGCCAGCGGTTAGATTTGTTGTTGATAAATTCGGTGTTTGTTTTAAAAAAAACAGTCGGCCGCGCTTTGAACCCGCGACCACCGTTTTAACAAAAATTACATCCACCGTTGAGCCCGCGTGGCTTGTCTAATATTGTATAGGGTTCGGTTTCTTTTGTTGTGTTTTTTGAACCGAATCCATAACCAAATTGCTAAATAAGCCAAAACAATCAAAACCATCAAAACAACCTATATCCAAAAGATGTCAGAGGATAAACCAGACCTGATACGACATGATGGAGGAAGATGTGCATTTAATGGAGTGGTTAAGCCTAATTAGGCAAGTTTTTTGTATAAAAAGGGGGTATAGGCCTTTGATTTTTCCAAGTCCAGGTGGAGATAGCGAGAGAATGCTCGAGAGTTCTTGAAGACGTTTCTGCATATCAGAGTACTGTCATGCTGCTGAATGCTTGAAGGAGATAGTCTTGAAGCCATTGTAATTGAATTTGGAGCTAATCGGATCGGTCCTCCATTGGAGAGGGACCCGGAGACGTAGTCCTTAGGGACGAACTCCGTTATCAATTTTGGTTTCGTCTCTCTATTTCTTCTCTCTTTTCTTTCTCAGTTTATTCTTGGCATTTAATTATTTTATGTTCATTTATTTCATTTGAGCATTTAAATTTGTAATCACTTAAGTTAAACGTTGTAATAATCGATCTTTTACGTTAAGCATTCTGTAAGCAACTAGTCCTAGATCCTAAATAGATCAGGTGTCCACTTCTGAAACTGTCAGATCTGAATCTGAAAGTGACTTTTTGTTGATGTTTTGACTTGAATGATGAATATATGACTTGAATGAATTTTCAACTTGATCTCCAATGATTTCCAATCTTACAAGAGACCTAAATCTACAAACATACAAGACAAGAGAGAGACGTTGAATATTAGGGCATGGGGGTTTACCTTGGTCAAACCTCGTTTAGGTAATTAAACCAAAATGATGAAAAGATGCAATGAAACATGCAAAAATGGAGATGATTTCCTTATCATGATGATTTTATCTTGAATTTCTGCAATAATGGAGGAATATTCAACCCTTGAATGCTTTGGAAAGCTAACTTGAAGACTTATAATGAAGAAACCCTAACTTGCTTGACTTGGATGAGAAGATAGAAGATGAATTAATGATGAGAGATGTAAGAATCAGTTATTAGATGTAAAATGAGGATAAAAACACTTATTTATAGACAATTGTGCCTTAGTATCCCAATTATACCTCTTCATAGGTCGACATGAAACAAAATTAATTCAAATCTCACTTTATTTCCTACTCAAAGGTCAAAATGGGGCCAGATAGGACTCATTCACCACACATGGCGAATGGGTCCCACCTGTATGGGAATGATTCACCATGCATGGTGAATGGGTCCCATAGGGGCCATTCTGACACCTAAGAAGCCAAGGAATAAGGAAATAGGGTCTAAAATGCAATCTTGTCGAGTGTTTGATCAATTTGAACCTCGGGATGCACAATATGGTTCATTAGGGACCTATTAGTGATTATTTAAATGTTAAATAGGGCTTGGACACATAAATCAATGTGAAAGTGTGATTAAATATACTTTACAACACTAAAATTAGGTCCACATAGCCTAGAAGGGCACAAAAACCAATGTGAACGTGCAAGACACATTACAACATTAGCTTATCATTAAGTTTACATTAAGAACCTTCTATATTGATGTAATAATCTTATTGAACACATTTTATAATGTTGAATTAGGTAGAAATAGGGTAATTAAGTCTAGAAAAGCGTGAAAGTCCTTTAGAAGACTTTACAACACCTTTACAAGATGTCGTTAAAAGCATATTATTCAATTTGCAAGGGTCCAAGACCTAGTGTGGACACATAAAATGCCTCACAACACTAGATTAAGACCTCATTAAGTCCATTTTATCATGAATTAATCCCAAGTCAAGCAAAGGGTACATTTTTCTATGGCACAGTAAGCCCCCAAGTAGAGATCTACAAAACAGATGCATTAGACAAGAAAAACCTACACCAAATAGCCATGTTAGAACATAAAAAGCTAAAGGATTTGAGTCAGCAAAGTGAAAGAGACCTCAATGTAGAAGGTTGTCTTAGTACTATGCGTCGTCCCCAAAATAGAAGAATTATAAAATGAAGAGAGGAAGGGTATATACACAGGATGAAGAAGATGCAGATCTTCGATCCAATATGTACAAGTTAAGAGATAAAAATGAAATGATAAAAGCAATCCCCGCTCAAGGAGGAAAACCTATATCACAAAATATAGGTGATAAAAGCAATCCCCGCTCAAGGAGGAAAACCCATATCACAAAATATAGGCGATAAAAGCAATCCCCGCTCGACGAGGAAAACCCGTAT
The DNA here is from genome assembly GCA_007258455.2 of Sequoia sempervirens. Classification (NCBI taxonomy): domain Eukaryota; kingdom Viridiplantae; phylum Streptophyta; class Pinopsida; order Cupressales; family Cupressaceae; genus Sequoia; species Sequoia sempervirens. The sequence goes on from VDFB02359727.1 coordinate 18,186, forward strand.
CACAAAAGAGGTGATAAAAGCAATCCTCGCTCAAGGAGGAAAACCCATATCACCAAATACGGATGTAAAATAACTCTATAGGGTCTCAGTCCTGCAGAGCAAGACAAATCAGAGAATCCTATGGTTGCATTGCAAGATAGTCACAAAAAGATAGGTCTAGTAAGGCTACCCCTAAGCTAGACGCGACTGTATGAAACAAGTCTAGTCAGGGTTCCCCCAAGCTAGACGTGAAGATATGGAATAGGTCTAGTTAGGCTACTCCCAAGCTAGACGCAAAAGGATTCATTTGAGTTAAAGACTTTCAAATGGGATCCCTCGGGAACTCTTCAAAAGGAAGAGGGGGGTCCACTCAAGGGATGCTTCAACTGAAAGATATAGAGAAGAGAGGGGGTCCTTAAAAATGACACACATCTCTAGAAAAAGTTATCACTGCCCCCAACATATAGGGGAGGAGAACCATGCAAGATACTTAGAACAGGATAGAGGTGAACCTTGATATCACTTGTCATGCGAAGACAAGGCAAGTGCGTCAATGAAAAGGGAGTTTGATAGCACCTGAATCACAAAGTTGTTGTATCTTATCCTTCAAGGCCTTACATTCACTAATGGAATGGCCAGGCACTCGATGGTATGCGTAGAAAGGATGTTTATGTTTATGAAATTTCTTACGTGTAGGAGAAGGAAGAGTGATTAGGTGGGCTTTTAGAAGCCACAAAAAAATACACTCTTGTTTAGATAAAGGATGAGGAGCAGGAAGCAACCCTTTCTCTTGTGGAGAAAAGCTTGACTGCTCAGAAGAAGAAGATACGAAGATAGCAGACAATGGAGGATCTACACGGAGAGTATTATTCTAACAAAGGGGATCATACTCCTTTATGAGATCTCCATCATCTTTCCTAATAGGATTACCAACATTAACCTCTTTAACATAAGTTTGATCATCTTCCTTAGAAGGAGGATCAACACTAAGAACATTACAATTTGCATTCACCTTACCCTGCGATACATAAGAGTAACCATCTTCGATAGTGGGTGTGAATGATGCCATCAGAAAGTCTAAGTGGATCAAGTCAAGTTTATACTCTTGAGCAAAGGAATTTGTAAAGTCTAAAGAACCCCAATCATCACCAAGACATGCATTCTTTTGAGAAGAGGTAGGAGCAGGCCTAAGATTTCTTGCTTTAGAAGGTTCTTCTTTAGGGACATCTATCTCGAGAGTATCCTTTGTAGTAGGTATTGCTGGAGTAAACATCGACACATTGGAAGACACTAAAGGAATAAGAGTAGGCACAAACAAATCCTGACCAACAGCTGCCATCTCACACAAGCGCATAACATCAAGGTTAGCCTTGACTATGACTACTTGATTATTGCAAAGGAACTTAATAGATTTATGCAAGGTAGACGAGACTGCACCCATAGCTTGAATCCACGGTCTACCAAGAAGAAGGTTATATGGTAATTTTTCTGACATAACATAAACAAGGGTAGGTACGATAATGGGTCCAAGATGCAAAGGTAATACTATTGTACTTTGAGCTTGTCACCCAACATTATCGAACTCATGAATAACAATAGAAGAAGCATTAATAGAAGATGAATTAATATTGATCTTAGACAATAGATCAATAATACACACATTGAGTGCCAAACCGACATCAACAAGAGTATGTCTAATGCCAATTTTATTAATATTAACTATGATCATTAGAGGGTTTTCTTTCTTCTGTACTTCTGGAGGTGGGAGCTCTTGCGGATAGAACAAAATATTCGGTGAATCTACACAAATATAAGCTATCAACGCATCAACATTTACCAGCCTAGTGGAAGAAGGCAAGAGGATCTTTTGCAAGGCTTCCTGAAGCATACCTTGATAAACCAAAGTAGACTGAAGCAAGTCCCATAGTGACATCTTAGCCAGAGTAACATGGAGTTGCTTGATAAGATCGTAATCACCAGGTGCTTTAGTTGTAGGTTTAGGTGCTTGAGGATGGATTGGTTGTTTATTCATTCTATTCTAAGTATGGGCTACCACTCTTCAAGAGGGAGTTGTAGAAAGATTAGGAGAATCACTATCAAATGGAACACCATTAATAGAACAAACCCTTTTAAGGGAAGGACTAACTAGAATCATGTAAATGACGGGTCTCTTAAGCCTTTGAGGGGCAACAGAGACATAGATTACATTTACAGAATCATCACAACTAGTAGAAAAATTATTAGAAGACATATTCTCAACATCAATCCAAACAGGATCAAATGTGGAGGTAGATTTATCGTTCGCTAATGTATCATCTCTAGAGGAGAATGCATTGGAATAGATAAGAAGTTCGTCATTCAAAAATGCAATGTATCTAGAAGAGAGTGCATCGAAAGGTATAAGAGATTTATCATTCACGAATGCATCATCTCTAGAAGAGAGTGCATCAGAATGAAGAGTAGGTTCATCATTCATAAGTGCATCATCTCTAGAAGAGAGTGCATTAGAATGAAGAGAAGATTCATTATTCACAAATGCATCATCTCTACAAGAGAGTGCATTGGAATGAATAGAAGGTAGAGTAACATTAAGGAAGGTATCAATGATTTCATTTTCTTGCAACAAAATATCCTTTGAAGCAAGAGGAGTTTCGTGAGAAGGATCAAAGATACCAAGTGACACGGGCAAATCCAAGTCATCGTCACATGCATGAAATGGAACATCATTAATATTTTGAACAAAATTAGATACTGAACTAATAAAAGAAGATATTAAATTCATTATGATTTTTTTGGTATTTTCTATGTTCTAGTAATTCGCGTTTTTGGAGTTCTCCAGAGTGGAATTTGAGGTCGAAACTTGCATCAATCCCTAAAATTTGATTTCCAAATACATTGGTATTTTAGGGACTGAACTAATTCTCTAGGAGACCTTTCGAACGGTGCAAATGGTTTTGAATTTCGAGCACCGAGTCAAAAGTTATGACCCCGCCAAGTAGGGGTAAATAAATTCCTAGTTTTTAAAAAATACATGCTTCACGTCAGGTTCACCAAAATGTAGAAGAGGGGGATTCGCTACTCATGATTTCTCATTCAGAAAGCCTCACGAGGTGAATTGCCCTACACTACCTTAGGAACAACAACAAGAGTTTTAAAATCTGAAAGAGTAGGTCATAAATATTTTTTGGATAAATTGACAAGCTCTCAGCCAAAGGATGTCAACACAGAATACGGACGACAACGCGATGCATTGGCATCTCGTACGGACCAAAAAGCGAGAATGTCACAGAAAATAGCTAAGCAGTAGCTAGCAATCTAATTACTAAGAATTTACAGAATGCGATAAAGTAATAGAAAGTGATAAAAATGAAATGAAGTGAAGTAGAAATAACAAGGATAAGGAGAAGAAAGGAAAGAAGATTCTCATAATAATCCAAGTAATGAAGCCTCCAGCTAGTAGATATCTTCAGTACCTGCAAGTGTAATATATGGAGAAATTGTTGGGGTTATATAGGGGTTTGCCTCATTCAAACCCCCATTTTGGTGCTCCCACCTCCACGAACAACCAAGAAGATAGAGAAAGAGAGAGAGAGAGAGATAAACCATAATAGAAAAAGCATGTGGTGAAAGCAAAACTAGCTCAGGAGTAGAACCCGCACCATCAAGTAAGAGTGATAAAAGCAAACCCCGCTCGAAGAGAACTCGTATCACAAAAGAGGTGATAAAAGCAATCCCCGCTCAAGGAGGAGAACCCGTATCATGAAGTAAGTATGTGGTAGATAAGGGATATGGAATCACAAGATGCTCACAAGTGCAAAGCAAAGGAGATAGAGCTATAAGGAATGCTATAAAGAGAGCTTGAGAGAGCTTGAAGCTGCTACAACAAGTTGTATGAAGCTGTGCAAAATGCTAGAGACTAGAATGAAGCTAGAGTGAAGCTAGAAGTACTTGGAAGGACTTAGAAGATCCAAATGGAGTGAAAAGTCTACTTTTAAGGAGAGAAGAGAAGCAAAAAGAAGCTTCATGGGTGGTTTCAAGGAATCTCGAGCCATTACCACCAACCAAAGGAGGTGACAAGTGGAAAAGATGCACAAAAATGGTCCTCTGAACGTTGAAACGTCAGAGAACGCTAGCACAGTGTGCAGACGTCCGCGCGACGCACTAGTGTCTGGACACGTCACGCTACAAAACAACAAGTGTAGGAAAAGCCCAAAGTCTGATGTAAAGCTAATGCATGAGGGTAGTTGCTAAAAAGGGGTGTTGGGGCATCCTAAGAAGGGAAAAAGGTTGATGCAGGGGCTAAAATAAGCCTACTTAAGATGCTAAGGGAGTGGACACTAAAGCAGACACAAGAATGTATGTGAAATTGCAAGGGTGCAATTTTAATCCTATACACATACCTCATTGGAACTTGAAGACACCCAATCATTCTCATGAAGATTCGTATTAACCATGTGCGAAGATTCTCTAAAAAATTCATAAGCTCATTTTTCAGAGTGTTGACATTTCGTCAAACAGTTGTTGTGCAAACTCATGAATTATGATTTTCTAACTGTTGTTCTGATTTTCTGAGTTTTGGTTGATTGCTTTTGATGTTTGGTTGAGTGATTTCAATGCCAATAACATAAAGGAAATGCATAGAACTGATATATAAATGATTAAACAACATAAATTGATAAACCCACTTCTATTTATGCCATTAAATTAAAGACATAAGGTTTGATTAAAATGACAGTTATGTCTGATATGAGAATTATCAAACTATAACAACTCTATTAAACCCAATACAAATGAAAGATTTGAATAGCCAATATGCCAATAACATACGCGTTCTATGCCAGCATGAAAATACAATGTATGAAGGTTGATATGAGCATGATAACAATGGTAGAAGACTGAAATAGAATGTGAAATATGCAGCTACAGGTTTGATCATTCTTATGGAAGTGTTGATATGAAATTGGTTGCCAAAATAGTACAACCAACAAGTAGAATGCAAATATGTGATAGTATTGGCTTGGTTGAGACTCGATCTATCAACGGTTGCACCTGATCTGAAGAAATATGTTGATATAACACTGCTGCAATCTTAGGCCTAAAAAATTAAACACCTAAAACTCCAATGAAACCCAAACTAAGACCCAAGGTAGGTCCTCCTCAAAGGTGAACTGGGTTCTCATCCAATTCACTATATCCCTTGGGAGTTTTTATTCCCAGAAGACTAAAACCAATCTAAAACCCTTCTCCAAAGCTCAAACTTGCAAGTGCTGATATGAAAAATGACAAATGAATGCCAAAATAGAAGCCCAAAGTTCACTTTATAACCTCCCATGATATTTTTTATAAAAGATAATAAAATATTCCTCGTCAAGGGTCTTTTCCTCATCAAAAGAAAGGGCTACTTTTTAAAAACAACTTTGTTTCACTAGGATGGGAGCACTTTTCACTATTCACTTTATAATTCTCTGTTACTATTCACTTTTACTATTCCATTAAAGCAAATTTTAATATTTTCAAAATTTATCCCTAGATTCAACAAATAAACTCCAAACTGAAAGGCTCGTAAAGCTCCTGGCTAGGCTCTACATCCCTCGGTTGGGTACCCTAACCATACTGCTGAACTACAGGAACCCTAATAGTATGCCAACCTTAGCTAGTTTGAGCTACCTAAGGAAGGGACATTGCAATAGAGGAGCAACAGTGACAATTAGGGGCATGATAGTCACTTCAAACCTAAATAAACCAGGACTTTAATAATTAAAGGAGAACACCCAGGATGATAGGATTTGAAGGTTGCTTTATTGGATAGTGAAGCCAAGGTCAGTTGTAACTGTACGTGTGGATACCCATGTTCTCTATATGCTTCAGGATGATCAATTTTCATATCTAAAGAAAAGTGATGTTTCCAAGCAATACAAGATAGGGGTAGCATTTTCTATCTACATGTCATACTTTTCATGAGCTACAAAAATAGAGCAACGAATGGCCAAGAAAATATGAAACTCATAATGCAAAAAGTGGCCATGAAACTCAGCCATACAGGAGAAGCTTCCTACTGTTTAGAGGGGCCAAGTGGGGAGGCAGTAAATGACAAGATTTAAAATCACAATGGAACAAGTGAAATGGAGTTGCAATGCATACATTAAAGAAGGTGAAGCTTTGTTGTTTTCTTCAAAAAATAAGTAATATTATCACCATTCTTATTTTATTATGAAGCCAAATATGCACTTCATTAAAAGCAAGCAAACAAATGCCATGATGATGCTAGGGTTTTGAGCTAAATGAGCCTGTAGCTTTATGGTAAGGCAAAACCTAAGTTTGTGTTTTCTCCATGAAATAGGTCATGACCGAGGGTTTTTAAAACCCATCTTTCTGAAAGTGCATGAAATGCACAAAAATGCATAGAATCAACAGGAAAAATGAGGAGAACCAAGTATGGAGCCACGACCACAAATGCAAGAGGGGACTCATAAATGAAAGGATCATAAACCTAACACACAAAAGCTTGCATTTGAAATACAGAGAAACATAAATTTGCATCATATTGCATTGAAATGAGCTCGAATTGAGCTTCTTCTCATAAATATTTAAGAGGGAAATGCAAGACTCATGGTGAATAACTTACCTAGTTTGTTGTTCAAAAAGTGTGCTCCAAAAACCCACGGGTATGCCTTCCAAAAAACTCAATCCAAGCTCTCCAATGGCGGCTAGAGGTGATGAAGAAGTATCAACAAGTGAGAACAATAAAATACATCAAAAAATATAATCATGACTGCGGCTTAAAAGCCTGAGAATGCATCAAAAATGAAGGTCGACACCCAAGGAGGACTTACCTTATTTTCTCTTGTGAGATTTCTCAGGAAAATTGCCCAGAAATAGCAAAAAATAGTGGAGGATCGAGCTCAAAATACAAAACCCTAACTCATCATGGCGATGCTTATGCAGAGCCAAGAAACGCAAATGTGAAGGGGAAAAATGAGATTGAAAGATTTGGGGTCAAACTATTTTGTGGCTAGGGTTTTACTCATGTGCCCTAATTCGAGCTTAGACTTTTATCACAATGAATTCAAATTCAAATTCCCCATTAATATCATTGTGTTATTTTATTTACCTTTGCATATAATTGCCTTCATGCCTTATTCCAATTTTTTATGATTTTGAGAAATCATATAGCCTTGATGCCTTAGGGGAATTTCACTATATTTGGAGGGAGAAATACAACATTTAATGTGCCTTAGATCCCTTTTATTATTCCTTGATAAAATCATTTGAATTATGTGCCTTTACTTTTTCTTATGATTTTGAAGAAATCATATAATTATTAGCTCCCTATGTATTTTGCTAACTTAGGCTTCATGCCTTAGTTATCTTCTGATTTTTGAAGAAAATCAGGTGTAAGTCAATGCCTTTGCATTTTTTTGAAAATGTAAAACATTTTGATTAAGATATATTTTTATAAAAGAACCTTACAATCCACTATCATGTGCCTTTAATATATTTGATAAAGTGGCATCCAAAACCATGTTCCGTGGAAAAAAATAAAATTTCCCAATGGCCTTACACATGTTACACCCCTCTTACACATCATAGATGCCATAAATTATATCATAAGTTCAAATTAACCAAGATCCTAAACTTAGGAACTCTATGAGGGCATTTATTTTATTTTTTCATTTCTATCTTGAATTAGGAAGATGCTATATAATTCCTAATTTTGACCTTTATAATGTATCCCTCTTAATGTCATCTTATCCATTATTCTATGTATCCTAGATAATAATAATAAATAATTAATATTTATATTCACACACAAGTGTCTCATTTTTTCCACTCTAATATGTTTAGAGACAATACATTATTTTACTATCTAAATTATTAAATTATAATTTACAAGAAATACGACTCGCAAGGTAAATTTTGCACCTAGTATTTAACACTCATTACATGGAGAAGAGGAACCTTTGTTGGTTATGAGCCACCTTGGGGAATTTCAATTCACCTCTATTCAACCTCTATCATGGGATTAGGGAGGGAAAAATAACATAAAATTATTTAGGGAAATAGACATATGCTAGTTGTTTCCATGTACCCACAAGGTTCATAGAAACATCACATCCTAACAATTTCACAAAAAAAAATTATTTACACTTATTATTCCTTATTTTGATGGTTTTAACATCCATGTGAGCATCCAAAGTGTAGGTGATATGGTTTGAGTTGAGAAGAGAAAAGGGCATCCCAAGATCATTATTTTTTGTAATAGAAATTTCAACTATTTTAGTACTATTTACGAAATAAATTTATAAATTTTAAAAAATAGTTTATGATATTTAATATAGGATAAATTTAAGAATATATAAGATATAATATTTCTATAGTCAATTTTAACGAAATTAAGAATGCTTATAAGATTTTTTTATTAACATCAATATTTTGTATGATCCAAAATAACAAAATATTGATGTGAAAAAACTCCCACACAATCACATATAGTGTATATGTTTAATCATTGAATCTTTTAATATTCAAACAAATTTAGAAAACAAAATACATATATTTTATAATAAAAAATTACTATTATCTATTAAATTTATTAATTTGTATGTTCAATTAATAATTAAAAACTATTGATGTTATTTTATATAAAATAAAAATATGAAAAATATCTTTAACAATTATTAATTTTAATTTTAAAATATATATAGAAAAATATTTATTTAAATAAAACTAAAATGAATATATGAATTAAATATATAATTTAATCATTAAATTATGATTTTAATTATTATAATTTAAAAAAATTATGTGTGTGATTGTGATATTACATTAGATTCCTTGCACCCTAAGATTTTTTTTAATTAAAATAGATCTGCCTCTTGCATTTCTTCCAAACCATTCATATTATTATTGTGAAAAATAAATTCTAAATAATGATTAATATTCAGTATATAAATTTTATTATTATTTATTTATTTTATAATATTTTACAAATTAAATATTACAATTTTTAATTGAAAAGAAGATAAAAATGCCATTTAATTCAAATGCTATTAATTCTCAAATTTAAGATCATACTATTATCTTCATATTATCCTTTAAAAACATTTTTTTATCCTTTACTCAAAAATCTTAAACATGGGCAAATTTGTAGATGATTGAATGCAGAAATGAGGTGTATTATGCCATAAAATGTACAAAAGGGATATAGTTGAATTTTTATGCACTTGCAGTCACAACGAGGGTATAGGGTTGAGGGTACAATGTATAGGGTAGAGGGTATAGGGGTTGAGGGATTAGGAATTAAGGGTTGAGGGTTGAGGGATTAGGGTAGAGAGTTTACTTGGGTTTAAGGGTTTAAGGGTTGAGGGTTGAGGGTAGACGGTATAGGGTTGAGGGATTACGGTTGAGGGTAGAGGGTAAAAATTTTAAGGGTTTAAGGTTTAGGGTTTAGGGTTTAAGGGTTTAGGGTTGATGGTTAAGGGTTGAGGGTAGAGCGTTTTGGGTATAGGTTTGAGGGTATATGGTTGAAGGATTAGGGTTGAGGGTCCAATGTATAAGGGAGAGGGTATAGGAGTTGAGGGTTTAGGGTTTAAGGTTGAGGGTTGAGGGATCTTTTGATGCAAGTGAAATGTAGGCAAGCAATTGAAGGCCAATGAATATTGGGGAATGATTTTTTGTTCTAACACCCCTAATCCCTTAACCCTTAATCCCTGCTAGATCTATACAATTAGGTGCTCAATTAGGTGCTAAATTAGGCGCTAAAGCAGGCTCTAAAGTGGCGCTAAATTAGGTGCTAATGTAGGCACTAATCTAGGCGCTAATTTGGGTGCTAATTTGGTCACTAATTTGTGCCTAATTTAGCACCTACTTATTCTTATCAACATAAAAAATGCCAAAAATAGTGCCATCCCGACTAACTTTTTCAAAAAAAATTGAGAAAAATACATTAAAATAGTGGGTGGAAGCAAAAAAGGGAGCTAATCATAGGGATTTGTTGTAGTGAACTAACAATTTGAAATTCTACTAAGGCATGTTCATCTACCAACAACTAATGGCCCTTCTATAGCCAAGAAACTTTATAAGGTGTGGGATGTTTAGTTCTCTTAAGACCTAGTTTATCCACCATTTCAACAGTCACTAGATTATCAGTACTACCACTATCAATAATCAATTTGTAGCACTTACCTCTAGCCTTTCACTTTGTCTTGAATAAATCTCTTCTTTGCACTAGTTTTTGACTCTCCTTTGGTGGCTTCAACAACACTCTCTTAAGCAACAAAGACTCTCCAGTCTTAGGTTCCTCGTTGTGATGAGTAGGCGATCCCACACTTTCTTGATATGATTACATGATCCAATTGCTCCTTTTTGGCCTTGTGTGACATTCCCTTAAGAATTCTCAACACTCCCAACTCTTATGACCAGCATATTGATTACATTTGAAACACTTACCAACAAAACTCTCTACCTTGATAACCACCTCTAGCAAATGATCTTCCTCCTTTTTTTTGATAGCCTCCTCTTTCTTGATTAACTAGGCCACTAGAACTACTAGCCCCTTCATCTTGATGGGATTGTTGTCCCTTACCAACCTGTTTTCCCCTTACTCTAAATC
>VDFB02359728.1:0-17075 GCA_007258455.2 Sequoia sempervirens
ACAGTGACCTGCAGGTGGAAGTTTGCATTGCGGGACTCATGGGTGCCTTAGAAATTAAGGGCTACGTGTGAAAGTTTGACCGATTTAGGAGATGCGGGAGGGAGCTACCGGGCCGCCATCATATGTTCGTGTTAGGAACGACATTGGAGGGATAGAGGTCCTCAAGAAGTGGTCTGCTTAGGCAGACCCACAACGAACTCGATGACCTAGCGTGTGTGCCAACAACTTTCAAATTTGGGCAAGGGAAAAGCTCCTTGCAGAACCCGCCATGTGAAAGGACAGGGGTGTAAGGACGTTAGGGAACGACAATGGGAAAACAACCACCCGTATGCGGCTGCCCGCACGAATCGATCTACATAATTTTTTGACTTAGTCGCTTCAAGCAAACTGAGGATGACAATGAAAGGGGAAATCTCCTAAGGAATGGTTAAGCAAAGGAAAAAATGGGTTGTGAGACACTTGAAGTTGTTAGATGAAGCTTTGATGCTCTTGCGATTTTGAAGGATGTGGGCACCGTGAGGTGGAAAGGTGTTAAAGCTCGGCTGTTAAGTGACGGTGTTCAAGAAATGACAACCCACATGCGGAGTTCTGCAAAGCCACAAATCTTAGCAATTTTGAGTTTTTTCAAATTAAGCACATGGAAGATGCATTAGAAGGGAGCCTAGACCTATTCATCAATGATTTGGCCCCTTTCAAAAAATGTGGAAATTTGGAATGCAGAAGCAAGAGGGTTTGTTGCCTTAAAAGCGAAAATCCACACACGGTGACCCGTAAAGAAATTCCTGTGGATGATGACTTGCAAAGAAATTCTCGTGGACGGCGACAGAGGGACAACTCACAAAGAAATTCCCGCAATTTCACAAAACTTAGTAAATTTAAAAATTTTCAATTTTAGCATGTGGGAAAAGGGGTAGAAAGAGTGCCAAGACATATTTCCTTAAGATTAGACTCATTTTGAAAAATGTGAAAATTTGGAATGTGAAAGTCGAAGGGTTCGTTGCCCTTTACAACGACATTGCTCAAATGAATTTCCGCAGACAAACTTCCACAATGTCTAAACACATGGAAAATTTCATGCAAACCCCTTTAGAAATGTGAAGACATTCATTTTATGGCCCCTAGATGATGAAAATTTGAAGTTTGCACCCATTTTGGAAATGTAAAGATTTGGAAGGGGGAAGCTAGAGGGTCCACTTACCTAAAGGCGATAGTCCACACCTTAGAAACCCACACATGAAATCTGTGGATGGCGATGGAAAGGAGGATGAAGTAGTAGAGCACATGGAATCCATGAATGACAATGGAGGATGGAGACTGCATGAAAGATTCCATGAATGGTGAGGATGACGACCCGCAAAGAAATTCTCGCAACTTCTCGAAACTCAACGAAACCTTGGAAATTCACTTAGGCATCGCAAAAAAATCCCAAATCCATAGGAAACTTGTCGCCAAAGTCAAAAAATGAAGGAAAAAGTGAAGCAAGAAAGTAGGGACCAAGTCAATAGGAGCAAGACAAAGGCGAAAAAAAGGGGGTCCTTGACTTTGGCGAGGAGTGTGTGCAAAATATGCACAACAAATGGTGATTCCGTTGGGGAAATTCTCTAGAGAATTTTGATGACAAACTGGAATCATGAACCCAAAATCTTTGGTTTCAACCTTCACACTAGGGCAAACAAACCAAACGCTTGACCAAAGGATCAAAACCACTAGTCAACCCAACCTTCAGTATGTTGAAAATCCAAGTGTGCAGATGCATTCATTCCCATCCTTAAGCCATTACAAGAACCTAAGCTTTGTCAAGTTAAGCTAAATAGTTGATTCTAACTCCAAAATCATCCTAGAAATTGCCTTGCTGCCAGTCAAGCATCCATAGCCTCAACGAGGTTGTCATTGTGATTCTCTCGAACATTGCTTTATTGACCATCGGGCGTCCCTAGCCCCAGTAGAGTTGTTCGTATACTCCTAAAAGTTGAATTCTCTTTCTTTTGATTTTCAATGTTTTCTTTCTTTCTTTTCTTTTGATTTTTCTCTTTTTCAATTCTTTTCGTTTCAACTCACAAACAGTGAAGCTTGCACTCAGGGTTAAGAATCACAGTGGCACTGAAGCAAAATTTTAATTTTTTCACTTAACTAGACTTCACAAAGGACCTACAATGACCTTTGGATTCTTAAAGTGGGTGAGAGATATAAGATTTCAGAATACATCAGGAGAAGATGAGACCAATGGATTATCCACTTTGAATCAAGCATCCAGGTCACTTGACACTAATAAAAGACCTTCACCATCCACTCTGAAAACTTGATTAAAGTTTATCAAAGAAATACATAGAACAAACCCCAGGCAATAAAGTGGTTGTTGTGCATGCAAACGTACTTAGCAAAAAGCAGAGGGATCCTAAGAAAAGCAACAACAAAGTGGATGCAAGTGAAAGCAAACAACTAGGAAACTAGTCTAAAGGAAACTAACCTACAACAAACCAACTAACTTAACGAAAGCAAGAAAATGAGACTATATACATGAAACCTACACTACTCGAACCGAACTATGTACAAAGATATTTACAAAGGACCACATTTAGACAAGGCAGACCAATATTACAAAGGACCACATTTAGGCAAGGCAAACCGATATTTACGCCCGTCGGATTTTGTAATGCATGCACAAGCAGAAGGGAAATCGTTATAGTTCTAAGCCATGCAAACTCATCCTTATATTCAGAAAAATGAAGTTCAATGTTGCAACATTCAAATTCGATAACATATTCAGGAAGGATCAACAACTGAGGTGATTCATTAAACCCATGGTCAATCCATAAACAAGTTTGTCTCCCCTCGTTCCCATAATCAAAATGATAAACGTAGTTGTGAGTATTCATAGGAGTAAGGAAAGATAGAACCTGGATGTCGCCATGCGAAGGTGGCAACATTTGACAGTCGAGAGCGAGCACTGCATCATTGGTCATCACGCTGGTAGCCTCGGGTGGACGCAATGGATGGTGCATCATCCCTCTTGCATTACAAATCTACATATCACAATCAAATTGATCAGGCAATATACACCATGAAGAAATTTTTTCAAATGCAAGGAACCTTGTACCTAATCTCGGGCTTGCATAAGGCAGGAAGAACGAAACAACCAAAACTTCCTCCAAGCCCCAAGTGGGACCCACAACCTCTATCGGTTGTCCTTCGAGGAGATACACTTTGTCTCGTCGATCTTCCGTAGTCCATGGCTTCACTTGATCGGTGTACTCAAAAGGAAGCATGTTGTTCCATCTCATTTCCTTGGTGTTGATCTCAATTTGTTTGTAATTCCTATCATAAAAAAATGATATGGGTGAATCTGTCCTATTGCAGCTCTCGGAGCGTGTAGCAGGATCAACGATGGTCAAGGAAGAAATACCTCCAGTCGCAACCTATATTTGGTAGGGTGTATCACCTTTGTGGGTAGTCACCAAGACATCCTTGCCTTGGTCTTCCTCTCAGCAGTTCGCGTGGCTCATCAAGTCATTCACTTGTTACCTCTTGTTCATCGTCATTGTACACAGAAGTGGAGTCCCTTTCCCAATCTGGGAGCTCTAATATTTCACCATCTGGAGGTTCGAGTAATATGTCTTCTTCGCCGCCATCCTCTAAAATGTACTCTTCCTCAATGTCGCTATACCTCTGTGGTACAATTCCAAGAGGGAAGAAATCAACAAGGGACACTGGCCCACCAAGGGGATCAGAGTATGACTAGTGATTTCTTCCTGAAAGTCCTCCATAAATCCTATAATCCATCACGAATAAATGCTCTTCAAGAGGGAAAGACTCTTGATGTTCGATGGACAACCTCCCCATTTGTTCTACTTCATCGTTTAGAGGCTCGGGACTGTGTTCTTTCGTTGTTGTCCCAACACCTTCTTGAGGATTGCTTTCAGCTAAGTTGTCACTTCATTCTGACTCTTGGTCCTCTAATTCAATCCTTGAAGCAACTGCAGGAAGCGGTGCACTTGGTTGCTCCACTTGTTCTTTAACTTGTTCAATGGCCTCTTAACATAGATCGCCTGTGAACTTCGAGTGTGCCAAATCATGGAGCCTACATCAACCTGGCTGCAACAACACCTCCAAATCTACTTGGTATCTCAGCTCTGACCAATCCCTTATGAGTCTTGACATAAGCTCATTATATCTTTCCACCACTGGATCTTCATCATCAATTGGGAAGGACATTTGATGGTAGACAGTTGTGACCTGTGGTTGTTCCTGTAAGGAAAGCTTAGGTGTAGAACAAACTCTCCTATTACTGCAAGAAACCCTTAAGGAGGAATGCCGAAGGTGACTTTAGATTACTCAATTATAGTTCAATTAAGGATACTCCTTGAAAGAATAACAAAAGAGATTGAACACACACACAGTCCGGGCCGGTTATGTGGGAAAACCCTTATCGGAGAAAAACCCACCACACCAAGAAAAGCCTCTTTGTATTACAATGAAGCAGAATGCATGCAATTACAAACTTCACTTTCTGATGTCAATTTACAGCAGCACATTTACTGATCAATCTTGTACAAAATAGCTCTTAGAAACATCCAATGAATTCACTCAAATCAATCTGTGTTCAATCGAGCAACACTTCGTTATCTCACACTATTCATCATCATCACCATTTTCTGACATAGTATTCTCCTCACAATCGTTCACCTTCCACCTGCACGAACGGTCGCCTTGATCCAAGCGCTAATGGATTCACATTCTGCGCCTACGATTGGCTCAAAGCAGGACCACATAGGATAGACATTGGTCAAGGCATTCAAATTGTATTGCATGTTGGTGAACACTGGAATTAAGTGTCTCACGCAGGTACCACAATGCTATTTGTCGTTATTAACCATAACCACCACCATCGACAGGAGATGCATATCGAGTTCAAACGCAGTAAGCCCGGACTCACTCTGCTCGTAGACATCACGCCGATCAACTGCGGAACCATCGAAGCGAAGACCATGGCTATTGGCAATACATCATACCGAACACAAATCTAGCTTGTGTAGATCTATCGGCAAGAGTTTCACTATCGCAAAGAGTCTTATAGAACCTTATGTCATACCGATGTTCATACCCGTCGGCAAGAGGATAACCATCGACAAGAGTTCTCACCAAAAGCACCTGTCTGTCGGCGAGACCAACAATCATCGGCAGTAGATCAGACTGAAGACATACTTGACAGTTCATATTACTCCGACCAGTCTATCGGCAGAGCAACACCATCCGGTAAGAGGTTACTGCTGAGATTTCATCAAGTGGAGATCCATCAGTTCATAAAACCAATGCATCATGAGGGAGATGGCGCTCTGAGCAAAGAGTTCATGCGGCTACGAATCAAGTCAGCAAGAGTCTTCTCGATGACCACGAGGAGCCAACCATCGCCAAGACTAGAGCTATCGGAATGAGTCACTCCAAAGGTTCAATCGTTATCCTGATGACATCCGTTGCCAATGTGTAAAACCCCGGTGAGACATACTCTATTGGAATGAGACATTATGAATGTTCATGCCTCTCCCCGATGACTTCTATCACCACGAATCTCCTAGATAACCATTAGAAACCAACCCATTGGCAAGAGGTTTGTCTGGGTGAAACGAGATGGAAAAATCACAGTGATAGACATGTCTTGCTGATGACTCCCGTCGGCAAGACAAAATTAAAGTCTTGGCGATCTTAAACTTTTGAACACAGCTGCTAGTCGGTAAGACTTCTAGAGAGTCTCACCAATTTTTCTCTTTCAGGAGTTTACATGCCAGTAAGTTTGAGGCACATTTTCCAACAGTTCCCACTCCTCTAATTCTTCCTTTTTAGATGCCTAATCACTTTCATTTATGAAGGAAAGGTCCTCTAATCTTATTTCACTTATGATTTCATCATCATTTTTTGTTGCTCCAAGGCTTTCAACCTCTTCTTCTTTCTATTCTTAAGCATTTTTGCTGGTTGCCTCAGCATACAGTGTTACAAATTTTGCTAATTCATCTTCAATTGCCAACGGTTCTTATTCTTGAGTGAAGGACTACTCTTTTCCTATGGAGAAAACATCTTCTAATCCCTTTCCAATTGAACTTTCATAAGGCTTACCACTGTCCCAAGGAATCCAATTCCTTCCTTTTGATTCTCAACCTCAATGTCTATTGTCCCAACACTTACTTCTATATAATTTCTTACTTCAGCTTCATTGTGTTGTCCTCTAAATGTTGACTACTCTCTTGCCTCAGTGGAGGACTCCTCTTCATTGAGAGTTGGTTGCTCTAACTTTTCGAAACAACTCCTAGCTTGGGCAATGATGTCTGCACATGATGGGCAAGTAAATTCTGAATGTGGTGCATTATGGAGCATGTACCACCCAACCATAAGCACTTCTTTTAGTCTTAGCCTATCCTTGTTGCTCAAGTAATCTTGAATCAACTCCTTGAAGGCCTTGGCTGCCATGTTAACCAATTCTTCTTCTGGGTCTGGTGGAGCTAAGGGCTGGTATATTTCCCAAAAGGGAATTTATCCTTGCAAAACCATTTTAATTCTACCCAAGAATGTTAGACATTCCAATTCATTGTGCTTGCGAGTGCTATGGATTTTGCATTTGTATGCCAATGTAAAGTGTTGCAATGGATTCCACAATCTTCTATTTAGATCTTCATGTAGCTAAGTGATGTTGATTTGCAATTGCTGCTCCATCTTGGCTTAGATGTTGCTTTTATCTTCAATTTTCTAATTTTTAAAATTCCAGCATATGATGAGATCTTCTCTATCTCAGATTTTTATTTGAAAGTACTTTTCAACTTCCAACTTTGTAGCCTTGTGCTCAACCATGCCCTCCTTCTCGCACCATTTCTGTTGATGGGTGTTTTTGCACTTCTCAACATATGCAGCACACAAGTGCACTACCTCTCTTAAAAGATAATTCCTACAAACAAGTTGCAGAAAATATCTCAAGGTATCACGGGTGTCAGGTCATGACAATGCTTCGAATAATTCAGTTGGTTGATGTGATTTACAGGTAATCACAGGGTGGCCTTTATGGTTTACAAAGCATGGGAAGTTGGATCTGCAAATGGGGTTTCAAAATGCTGGAAGTGAATGAACAATGGCTGCCCACTCAAAACAACAAGCTAAAACTCACCATGTTCATCAAATTTAGCATTGTTTTGATGCTTGGAATCCTAATTTAACAAAGGTTTGAAAGAAACAACAAAAGAGAAAGGCTGAAGAGAAGTTAATCTAAATCTAAGCTATGAATGAACAATAACAATGGAGGATGCTACAATAGAAAAACTTCCTAAAACTAAGGTTTCCTTGACCAAGCGAACCTACAACTACACAAAACCAATGCAATCTTCTAAGGACTGCATATTTTCATATCGTACATGCACTTCATGAACATACAATTGAACTAAGTTGTAGCAATGAAATAAACAAGCCCAAGATAACTTTACACAATAGTTTGTCATCAACAAGTGCCAAAATTATGGGCTAGAAGTCCATCAAATACTATAACAACCATCATTAAAGACATTCAAGAAACCAACAAGCTAAGACTAACATGGAAGTTGAATCATGCATGCATAATGAACAAACTCAAAGAAAACACACAAATTCATGCAATGCTTCCTTTTATTGCTGCAAAATGCTCTTTACGCCAATTCACCACCACTTACAAATGAGGAGCAAGCCCCTATTTATAGTTTTCCAAATCCCAAATGAATGGCCATGATTTAATTACAATGAATGGCTCAGATTTGTCACAGCTTAGGGCACCTACCCCCAATATTTCACAATTTAAAATAGACTATTTTGTCCTCTTCTCTATTTTTTCTTGTAGCCTATTTTGTCTTTTAGTTACTTTAGTTGTTTTGTCTTCTAGCTGCCTTCTCTGCTATGGCTGAAAACTATTGGAAGCTTCCCCTTTTGTTGATGTGTTTGTGACATTTTTTCAACCAATCAAGCAGTTCTTGTTGCAGATTCATGTCACTGAGAAGTAGCTATGTTGCTCCTGATCCTGGTGGACAAATCCTTAATGATTATAATCATTTGGTGAAAGATTAAATAACTTCCTCTTGTTCCTTGTTTGAAAACATTTCTCAACTTAGTATTGTCTGACACAAATTCTTAAGTGGGTTTATCCAATTAGGTAGAACTCCCCTTGACGTCAATATTCAAATAAGTGGCTCCTTAGCAGTCATAGTCACCCTCTGAGCACAAAAAAATCTTCACCTTTAGCATAGTTCCCTGAATCCTACACACAAGAGTTGTATTAAGTGCTTTCATACATAAATCAAGGCAAATGTTAGTCAAATCCTACAAACTCATTGTTAGATCCATCCATGCATCATTAAAAGATCATAATATTCATCATTGTTCCACATTAGGAGCTCATTTGGACCATAAACATAAATTTGGGTTAAGTGGTGTGGGTTTCCCCTAGGTCAGAAGCCATTCGGAGCAGCTAGGAACAAGGCGGTCTTAACTCGAAACCCTGAAGACCCGCAGTGATCTTACGCAACAAAATTTTGCATGGTAGACTTGGCGATCAAATTCCGCATGTGGCTTTGCATGCAAAATAGAATATAAAACGCAGAGTTACAGAATTCGAAACTTGATGCATTTTAGATGCGAGGCATATGGGTGTGGGAAGGTCGAGGGGCGTTTGGATTCTTAATAACGCTTAATGAAATTTTAGAGCATGGTGACCGCCGGATGGAAGTCCATACTACCAGGAGCCAGAGTAGGTATGACGTTAAGGGATACGTGCGAACTTTTGACCAATTTAGGAGATGCGGGAGGGAGCTATCGAGTTGCCATCGTATGTTTTCCATTGGGAATAGTGTTGGAGGGACAAC
Source organism: Sequoia sempervirens (assembly GCA_007258455.2). Lineage (NCBI taxonomy): Eukaryota > Viridiplantae > Streptophyta > Pinopsida > Cupressales > Cupressaceae > Sequoia > Sequoia sempervirens. Next base: position 8,865 of record VDFB02359728.1, read on the forward strand.
GGTCCGCAGGCGGTGGTATGCTTAGGTAGACCCGCAGCGAGCTCAAGGACCTGGCGTGAGTGCTAACAACTTTCAAATTTTGGCAAGGGAAAAGCCCCTTGAGAACCCGCCATGCATAAGGACAAAGGGTTGGGACATTAGGGAACGACAATGGGGAAACAACCGCCTGCATGCGGTCGCACGCACAAATTGGTCCACATAACGTTTTGACTTAGTCACTTTGAGCAAATCGAGGATGACGATGAAAGGGAAAATCTCCTAAGGAATGGTTAAGCAAGTGAAAAAATGGGTTGTGAGACACTTGAAGTCATTAGATGAAGCTTTGATGCTCTTGCAGGTATGAAGGATGTGGGCGTCGTGAGGTGGAAAGGCGTTAAATCTTGGTCGTTAAGTGACGGCGTTCAAGAGACGACGACCCGCATGCGGAGTTCTGCAAAGCCACAACTCTTAGCAATTTTGAGTTTTTTCAAATTAAGCACATGGAAGATGCATTATAAGGGTGCCTAGACTTATTTCTCAATGATTTGGCCCCTTTCGAAAAAATGCAGAAATTTGGAATGTAGAAGTCGAAGGGTCCATTGCCTTAAAAACAACAATCCACACATGGAAACTCGCACATGGCGACTCGTAAAGAAATTCCCACATACGGCGATGGAGGGATGACGACCCATAAAGAAATTCCCACGAACGATGATGGAGGGATGACAACTCACAAAGAAATTCCCACGGATGGTGATGAAGGGATGAAAACCCGCAAAGAAATTCTCGCAACTTCACAAAACTTAGTAAATTTGAGATTTTTCAATTTTAGCATGTGGGAAAAGGGGTAGAAAGAGTGACAAGACATATTTCCTTAAGATTTGACTCATTTTGAAAAATGCAGAAATTTGGAATACGGAAGCTAGAGGGTTTGTCGCCCTTTACAACAACATTGCTCAAACGGACTTCCATGAGTGGACTTCCATAGTGAAATTTCTACAATGTCTGAACGCATGGAAAATTTCTTGCAAACCCCTTTAGGCATGTGAAGACATTCATTTTATGGGTCTTAAATGATGAGAACTTGAAGTTTGCACCCCTTTTGGAGATGCAGATTTGGAAGGGGGAAGCCAAAAGGTCTGCCGCCCTAAAAATGGAAATCCACACACGAAAACCCACACATGGAGATCTGCCCGAATGGCGGTAGGGAGATAATGAGAGGCGCACTCAAAGGGATTCCGCAGAGTGACAAAGGGCGATGACGCGAAATTCCACACAAATGGCGAAGGGATAAAACGACCTGCCGAAAAGAATTTCCCGCAACTTCTCAAAACCAACAAAACCTTAGCGGTTCCTTAGGCATCACGAAAACATCCCAAATCCATAGATAACTTGTCCCTAAAATCAAAAAATGAAGACAAAAGTGAAGCAAGCGAGTAGGGACCAAGTCAGCAGAAGAAAGGAAAAAGAAAAAAAAAGGGGGTCTCTGCCTTCGATGACACGTGTGTGCAAAATATGCACAATTGGTTTCTTTTCCTGTTGTTTTGTCATTTTGTTGTTGTTGGGTGTTGCTGATAGTTTACTGTTTTATCTTTCGATTAACATTTTGTTTCTTTTGATGTTTTGGGTATTGGGCCACTGCTAGTGTTTTACCGTAGTATCTCTTGAGCAACATTTTATACCTTAAGTTGTAAAGGGTTTCAAGTCCCTTCAAAACCTAATTTTCCCATATAATCAAAACTAGCTCGACCTATCACTAGGATAAAGGGATCAGTATGACAAATGATGTTGAGGACATGAGGATGCAACTCAAAATCTCACCACAAACTAGGCAAGTTACTGAGGGATTGAAATATAAAGTGTGGGCTCTATGCCAAGGGTTTAGTGTTTTAGATCTAAATGAATAAAACCTTTCTAGGACATGATTAAAACCCTAGAAAATGAGCCAATGTTAACAAGTTTCATATTGTAGGGCTTGATATCATATAATTTGTTCATAGTGGACCATACAATTCCTTGGTTGTTTTATGCCCTCAATTCCCCATAACCTTGTTTGTATCTTGTGGTCCAATAACATTTTCAGAAGGAATATTATTTTTGTTTACCTCAAGAGAATTTGTGTTTAGTTGTAGTTAGATAAACTAAAAATGATTCTTGTAAAGTAATTGTTTAGAATTGACTCAAAAACTTATGAATGGATGTTATAAAGCCATATATTTAGTTCGTATAAAACATTCTTTAGTTGAGAATTGTGCAACAAAAAAGGAAAGTCAAGCAACTAGCATTTTTTATTTATATAACAACTAAACATTGTTGTGTATCAAGAGAAATTATCATAGAACTAGGACTCCAATTGGTCAATGCCACCATATTTAAATTCTTATAGATCTAAGAATTTACTTAATTTTTTATTTATCATAGGGAGTTGCAATCAAGATGTAAAAGTAAATTCTCTAACCTTGACTTTTTCCCAAAAAACTATTTTGATACATCAAAAGAAAAATCTTGGGGAAATGAAAATTTGTAGGTCTACAATGAATGACATATAATGGAAAAGTAATCATTTGGCCAATATTTTTTCTTTTACTATGTATGTATTCAATTATCAAAATAATTAATGTTCAAATTTACTTAATAATCTTGATTGCAACTCCATATAATACGTATAGTACCATTATACTTAAAATACACATTTTACATTTGTAATCATATACCTTTAATGTATCATGCATACATAATACCTCCAAAATGTCACTATTCATTCATTACTAACAAATACCTATAAAGCAAAAGATACTTTGTGGTTCCATTTCATTTTCCCAATTAATATTTACAATATAATCAAGTGGTTGTTACTAATGTCATGTAAACAATAATTACCAGCTCTACAATATACAAGGATAATGCATAAAATCTTACTTATTTTTTAATGGCTAATTTTGCTTCCAATGCAGTCAAAGCTCCTAAAACTTGTATCATTAACCTAACCCCTAAGTACACATAATTAAAGAAACACTTTGACATAATTCAAATCATGAAACAATAAAAAATAATGTAGCTAAACATACTTTGATATTAATCTTCATTACTTATTATCAATTCCTAAAAATAGCACGTAGGAAGTTATTGTTGTGTGTTTATGTTTAGCCATGTTTGAATTTTCTATTTCATGATTTTACTTATTTGGGAGGGATTCTTGATTGATAATACTTAGAATTTTGGGAAAATAGTGCAAATAAGTCTTGGAGGGGAAGAATGTCCATAATTATTCATATATTAACAAAAAATATTAAAGTGTAAAAGGATAATCGTTACACCATTTTCTATCTACACAAATAAGTAAATTATTGTGTAGTAATCGAAGACTTAGATGTACAAAATATTCGCTTTCTACATTATTTAGTTGTTGTGCAACTAGTTTTCACTTAATACATAATTGTATGTCCTTGTTGGGCACTATGAAATAAAATAATGCTTGTACTTAAAAGACCCATTCATAAGATTTTGAGTCTATTCTTCAAGTGTAGCACATCTATTTAGATACATGGGTCGAGCCTCCTATTAGTATTATTTTAAATTTAATCTTACATGATTTGATGCATGAGTATTTTATATTTTAATGATGGAATGCACATCCATCATATCATGTCACATTAAGTTTAACATCATATAAACATGGAGATCATGTGGATTTAGATATATTGCAACAAATACACAACTTATGTTGTAACAAGCTTGTAAAGGAGTGTAATACATTTACTCTCTTTGGTTGAGCTTAACTAGCATACAAAATTATTGTATGTGTTAGCCACACAATATGGTATTAGTGGGCTCCACTAAAGTTTTCAACATCATTATTTCAATGCTCAGGAGAATTTCTTATACACAAACACATGGCTACTACTATTCCCTTATCATGGGTAGAACGTTACCTAAAGCAAAGGGTAGAGTATGTTGTATACATACAAACCAAAACTTATATATGAATAATATTGTAAAGAGGTATAGTACAATTATGGTCTTAATAGAGAATAATTTCTTATACCCTAAGGTAGACTTGGATAGCCTACTAAGGATACAAAAGAGGATAGATTGACATGTTTAAATCAAATCAATATATCTTAGAGTAGTAACATATTTAAAAATTTTGACATAGCATGATACTATCTATTTTAAGTTGTAAGAGACTCACACAAATGAGTTACAAAAGTTAGAATATGTGAGTTATTACTTCTAGCCAATGTATATAGTTAAAATGATGTTCAATTAAAATTGCAAACATATTCCCATACTTGCTTAACTCCCTAGACATCCTTCATCATAAGGCAATCTTACCTACCCATTTTCATGGGAGAAAAGTACAAGCTAGAGTTTTTATACATAATAACCTCTCAAAAAATGATATTACATCATATTTTAATCCTATAGTTTTTGATATTAAAGTAGGGAAAGGGCCCTAATCCTAATAGTACAAAACAAAACAGTAAAAGTAGAAACAAAATGGCCCAATTACCACTACCGACCAAATACCTAAAAAACTAAGGAGGCACACATGCCACACTAAGATCAAGAAACCATTTAAAGTGCATGCAAACAAAAACTATCCAAACACACCAGCTAGTTATAAACATAAAGAACAACAAAAAAAGAAACAAAATACAACAAACTCCATTACTCCTTAGGACCATTAATAAGGTCCCAATTCACCTTTAGTGTATCAAGGGAGTCCTTCCAATTATTCTTTGTGTTTTCCATGTTATTCTTCATCTAAACATCTCCCTCATGGTTCTTTCCCATCTTTCTCTTAAGTTTCATGACCTTTGACTGTCCTAAAACAATACCAAAAACAACACGCTACATTATACCATCAACTATAGAGATAATGCTACCAATAACAGTTTCCAAAACCATAACCTTTTCCATCAAATTGTCAAGATTAAATTTTGACTCAATAATTGAGACATGACCCTGCAAATCCTTTATCTGATCTTTAAGATTTTGAAGAGACTCTGTAGCAACCTCTTCATCTTTCTAAGTTTCCTCCCTCTCATCATAATTGTTAAAATTATCTTCTTCCTACCCTATCTCCATCTCATTCATTTCAACTTCATTAACCTCTTCAAAGTTCACATCCTCCTCGTTGTTATCTTCCTCTTCAACCATATTGACCTCCTACTCTTCCTCTTCTTGTATACTATTATTTAGGCTTTCCTCTTCACTGTAAGGAAAGAACTCCTCATCCGAGGAGTCCTTCACCTCCTCCTCAAAGGCCAACTTTTACCTTTTTGGTCTTTTCCTCTATTTTGATGTCCAACACTAGCCAAATGGGAAGACCTTCTCTCTCCTACCCCTCCACTTTTATCATTCTTTTGACCAATTTCACCGTCATCAATTATCTCAATTATTTCATTCTTTGACCCCAAACTCACATAGGAGCCCAAATTCTTCTTTTTGGATGCATGTGGGTTTAAAGAGGTTTTCCTTTTTTCAGGATTAATTTTCAACAACTCTTCATCAAAGGAAGGAGTCAAGACATCATCATTTTTCCAAAATCCCTTTTTAGGTTTTGGCTTGGTCCCCGAAGAGGAGCTTTTTGGAGACATATGGGTTTTACTTTCAATCATCTTAATCTACAAAGGTTTGACAAAACAAGTAGGGAATGACTATGTGGTGGTAGAAAGCACATACTTGTAAAGGGTTAAGATTAAACCTTGGTGAAGGGAAGGAGAAGCCCCCTTATCAATGCTAAGGTGAAGGGAAGAAAACAAAAAGAAAGAGATATTTATCTTTTCTTTGTGGCGAATGTGGTTCAATAAGGGGAAATAGTACCCATGAATATTTTTGAATGTCTCTCCTAAAGTAAAAAATCACATGGCATGAAGACTTATCAGGCTAAAAGTTGCAAGGAACTTCTCTTTGTTGAATCCATTTTAGAATCTTTTAGGATTTACCCCCTCTTCGAAGAAATTATCAATGAGCCTTTGATAATTACTATTATTGACCTTTGCCACCTTAATACCTTTGCATTTCAAACCCACCGTGTACGTAATGGGTTGTGGGGTCACTGTGAAATGGAGGCCACCAATAGAGACCTAATAGCCCCTCCATGAATTACAAAACTTGGAAGTGGGCACATTATTTACCCTTGCATTGCTTGGAAGAAGGGCATAAGACCAGCCTCCTAAAAAATCTTCCACAACTCAACATTCTACTTTAAATGGATGCAAGAAAGAGGCTAAAGTGTTTTCATGAGCCACCCATGTTTCTCTCAGAAGCCTTCCTCAACCCCATATGAAACCCCAAAAAGATAATCACCTTAATTCTCTGAGAGAGAACTAGAATTAAGATTGCTATGATATCCCTTAGAGGAAAAACTGCAACTTAAAAAGGAAAAATCACGTCATAGAATGAGTCGGGCTATAAATTAGTTTCTTTTGATTATCAATCCACTTGTCATGAATGTAGTGTCTCGAAGTACTACAATTAATTTTAAACTCATACAAGTTAATCGTCCTCGAGGGAATAGACAAGGCTCGTGTTGAAAATTAGATTGTCATACCTATGCATTATAACATATCTATCCAATGTATCTTTATGATTGAAGGATGATATAACAACTCTTTTGTGTCCTTAAGAAGAATGATTAGGCCACCCTTTTTCTCATTATTACAACTTAAGATTTCCAATTTTGAATTTATTTTTTAATATCTAGTACCCATCCCTTTCTATATAATAATGCTTCCATCCTCCTTAATGATATCCATATTTTGCTTTCTTCCTTTGATATATAGGGGATTAACACCTTTAGTAGTTTTATCCATCCTATTAACATTACTTCCCCTCTTCTTCTTTGAGTACAAACCCTGATTATAATTATTACAAATATTAAACTCTCTTCTAGTAGTAAATCTTTCATTGGAAATAACATCTTTTTTTTGTCAGAATTGATCAAACTCCCAACTAACCCAATTAGGAAAATAAATGTTTTCATTAGAAGCAACATTGACAGCCATATTACCTTCCCTATAAGTGCGTGTTATCTTGGATTGAAGGAAATTCCCAATCAAGTTTTTATAGTCTTCCATCATATCTCTTATCATCTGACATAGCAGAAACTCCTTTTAAAATATCAGTAACCATCTTAGAATATCCTTCTATAATAACCTCATTAAAGCCTATCTCTTTTAACCTCTTTACACCCCACCAAGCAACAGTAGTTTCTTCCATATTACTAGAATATGTTGGGATTAAGGTGTATCAACCTTTGAGTCCTAACATTAATTTTGGGATTGTAAGAGAGGGGGACCACCGTGTGTAAGACCCCACGTCACGGAGGATCAAGATGTGAGAGGCTACCCTAACTTACCTCAACTAAGTGCAATGTTTAGGGTTATGAGGATGAGAATGATGAGGACTATGATGTTCTACAACCACTCTGCGATCCTGAGTTCTAAGGTGGGGCTAGGTGAGCCGGTCTTTAGGTTCAACTCTATGTCTCAGGGAGCTCTCTGTCTGAAGATGGAAGCACGGTCTTTGGACGACAGCACGGCGCGCTAGCATCTCTAAAGTGCGCTGGCGTCTATACAGCCAGACAACAGCAGAGACAAGGTCAAACCTTCTAAAACGACTAATGGCCCAATTGACTAACTAATGGGCCAGAATGAAACTAGCAAATAAACAAATTATTCTCTAATGTTGTAAAGTAGAAATGCAAGAGTGACAAGGGCAAGTAGGCTCTCACCGAGAAACTCGTTCACCAGCTAATCCTTCGAAGAGTACGTACTCCTACACACAAAAACAGGGAAAATGTTGGGTGGTTGTATAGGGGCCTACCTCAGTCAGACCCCCATTTAGGTGTTTCTACCTCCACGAACAGCCAAGGAAACAAGATAAAGAAGCAATAAAGTAAAGAGTATACAAACACTACAATACAGTATTGTGCTACTCAACCAAGTGATAAAGGAGAGGAGAAGGAAGCTTACCACCTCTACCAAGAGCACTCAAGGCTTCTTAGAGGAGAAATGAGAGGAACTCAAGCCTCTACTACAATGGCGTCGTCCCAAACGTGCTCTACCGAAGTGACGAAGTGAAGCTTTTGCTGCAATGGTGTGCTTGAATGCTTAGAGTGAGTGAGAATGGGAGCTTGAAGTGTGCAAGAATGAAGGCTTGATCTGCTAAAGAGTTGAAATGCTTGTTGAAGGATTGAATATGAAGAAGGAAGAAAATGGACAT
>VDFB02359729.1:0-48456 GCA_007258455.2 Sequoia sempervirens
TCATCATTATTTTGTTGTATCATGAAGCAATCTGTTTAAGTTTTTAAAAGAAAATGACCCTTAAATTTTTTCAAACTGAAAAAGGTAAGATTTTTTTTTTTGTTGTGTTAGAAATTTGAAATAGATTGAATAACCAATATATTCTATGAGAGAAATAAGCTATAAAACTATAAATGAAATAACATAATTAAAGAATCAAGATTCCAAGAGATGTGAAAATGTCAAGATGACAAGATTGCATTAGGAGCTCAAAGAAAATTTGTAGAATAATAACTACATGCATCAAGGTGCATGTATGCCAAACTATGCAATAATGCAAGAATGCAAGAGAATGAATATACAAGCTAGGTAGTGAGTTTATATAGAACTAAGGAGATGATGGAGGTGGAAAATCCAACCAATAGGAATTAACCACCAAAAGTGGATATGGACCACCAAAAGTGGAAAGTGTTCCACCCTTTAAGGAAGGGGACACCACATCACTTATCTCCTAGTTATTAAATAATAAACTCACTTTATTATCCTAAGATAGCTTAATAAAAGTGTAGGAAAAACCTAGGACTAAGGGAAAATAAATTAACCCACCAGGAAAATAAAAAACTACACCATCACCCCCCCTTCAGTGCAACTTAGGAAGATGCAAAAGATTATGGGTCCCGACAAATGAAGCCATGTTAGGTACCCATGTACATAAGCCCCATCACACAAAAAGGAAGCATGCCCCCATAATAGAGAGATAAATGAAGTGGAATGTAATGCCCTGCCACACAACCCTAGGGAAAGTTACAATTTACTAGTCAAATGCAATAATTTTTTGTTTGTTTGTTTAAGTACAAATAACATGCAAGTTCACTACCCATTGCCAACAACCCCTAAGGTTACAAGAATGAGTTTACTTAAACCCAAACAAGAAACATGAATTATAATCACAACATCTAATTACTTAACAAATTAAATGCACATACATTCCATACATGATAAATTTACATCAAAGACATAAGTGATTCCACATGATTCCAATAATATGAATTACAATATGATTAAAACACTCATTCCCTGAATGAGATAATTCCAATAACCAAGGTTACAAATTACATCTTCCACCTCGATACAAAGAGGGGTAATAAATTACAATAATTATTGAAAAGAATAAAGCATGAAAGAACTGGATCCCACGAACTCTCCAACTGGAAATCTCGTCCTCATGAACAAGAAGATGACCCAACAAACTAAGATGCACATTCCACCCATCCATGTGATACCCAAAGGCTCACCCCCCATGCTAGGAGATAGTAACAAGGATTCCTAGGCAAGACCATCTACCTCTAGACACAGGCTAACTCACACTGACACGACCAATCACATGAACTAAACGACCATACGAATAACACAAGTACGCTCTAACATCACTGACATAAGTCACATTGCTTCTAGAAATAAAACAGATTGAGAATGATAAGAAGACCAAAATCACAAAACCAAATACCAACTGTTGTCGTAGAAAGAGTGTCATCACATAGCTCGACAAGGGATCTCCTCTCGGAATCTTCATAGGCTCCGACCCCCACTATGGGTTATCCTGGTGGCCTCTATCGAATCCTGACACCCATGCTCACTCATGCAGAATCAAATACCTCTCGTGAAGACAAGATAGATGACCTTGCCATTCCAGGCCTTCTCGTCTCATCCCAAGTCTATACAAGCCCTTGTGTCCATGAGCGAGGAAAAATTAATCTTGTTAAGTGTTTGATGCAACCTAAGCTTCTAAAAGTTTATTATGTTATCACTGAATTAACTAACTTGCAAAGAGTTACCTTGACACCACTTTGTGTGTCAACCCCCATTGCAAGCCACTCCTCTAAGACAACATGTGGAATAACTCCACACCCAAGGGTACACAAGTGCGACCTAAGGAGAATGACTCCTATACAAGACATCAAGTCCACACATCTCGTTCACAATAATTGGGTATAATACTGGATACATTTAGACGCACTATCCAAGGTACCCCAAAGGTTGACTATCATAATGACAACCCTTACAAATAAATGAAACCCCATATGGAAGACTTTAGAACAATTGACCCAATTACCCAAACATTGAGAATGAACAAAACATTGCTAGAAAGCACTTCAGGCAATTAAATCAACTAAGGTTAGGATTTCCTAAATCCAGTCAACTCAATCTACGTTAATTGCATTTATCCAAAAAAATACATAAGATTTATTTCACGACGTTGAAGAATTAAAAAAAACAATAATTTAACTCTAAGTTTCTCAATCATATTCAATAGTCAAAACAATTTGATAATTAACATCATTTGATTAAAATAAATCAATCTTTATTTCAATCACACTAAAAATAATCAACTTAAATTTAGCTATATTTGAATATATATATATATATATATATTAAATATATATATAATATATATACATTTAGTGTATATACATATTTCAATATATATATATTTAATTATATAACTATTATTTAAATAATCCATTTAAACTCAACTCATTAAATTATTTAAAAATACATAATGCATTTATACATTATCTATATATGTAATATATACATACTATATATATACATAATATATATATATATAAATAACTAATTATAAAAAATATTATTTAAATATTTAAATATTATATATATATACATATAATATATATATAATATATATACATATAATATATTATATATATATTATATATATATTATAATTAATTAAAAAAAAATTTAATTTTAAATAAAATAAATAAATTAAATACTATGGCGCAACCCCTCCCAAAGGGAGAGGTAGGTGCCCACACAGCCTCCCCCATATGGGGGCGCTGCTTCCACACAACGCCTCCCATATGGGGCGCTATGTGGGAGCAACCCCCCACTCCCCCAATCAAACTTTTTATATAAATTTTATTTTAAATAATTTTTTATATATATAAACATAACTTCCATAATACACAAAATTTCTGTATAATTTTTTTTTAAACCAAAATTTTTCCCAAAAAAAATAAAAAAATAGTATATTTATAAATATACTTGTGTGTATATATTTATATATAATGGAATATATATATATATACACAGGTATATTTATAAATATATATACCCAAAATCTCCATTTTTAGCCAAATTGTGAAATTGAACAACAAAATTTTGCAATAAAACAATAAATTGACAATACAACAAATGGGTTTAAATTTCAGTTTGAAATAAAAATTTCTTTTGGTTTTCTTTCTATTTTTCCATTGTTTGATTCTTGTTTTGTTTTCTTTCCCAAAATTTCAAAAGATGTAAGACCCTGATTTTTTCTCCAAAGATAGAAGGACTCAAATGGTGCTTCGAGATATGTTTCCAGCCCACCAAGAAATTCAACCTCCTTCCTTAAATCCAAACAAACCATAGTAAAACTTTTCCCCCAAATTGGAAATTGAAATTATATGAAATTCTATTTGCTCAAATAGAATTTTTCCCCCAAATTTCTCAAAATCCTAAAATAAATATCTCATATATATTAAATATATTGCAATTTGGAGATATTTTCATTTTTTGAAATATAAAACAAAAATAAATATCTCATATATATTAAATATATTGCAATTTGGAGATATTTTCATTTTTTTGAAATTTAAAACAAAATTACTTTCCAAATGAAATTTTATACATTTACAAATTTCTTTTTACAAAAAGAATTCAAAATTTTGAAAAGAAATTCTTTTACCTATTAATTTTCAAAAAGTGAAAGTTAAAACATATTTCCATTTATTTTTTAATTTAAATCTAAATATCAATAATGCCAAAACAACTAACTTAATTTAATTTATCACTATTAACTTAATTAATCAATAACTAAGTCTAATCCAAGATTATATTATTTTATTAATTAAATTAAATTAACCAATAAAATAAATAGCATTTCAACATTGCAACTAGATATATTTCATCATCATTTTAACTACACCCACCATTTAATAACTTTTATAATTTGAATTTAAATAAACACCCAAGGTGAAATGGGCAATATTAAAGCAACTAAACCCAACTACAACCTGATGACACACTATGACTAGGGTGATGACTTGACATGAAAAACCTAGCTACTATCTCCCAATCATTTATCGTTGGTCAATGGACACGCTCAAACTTGTGAAATTAGGTGGAGTCGATGTCCTATACCTGTCAACCTACGAACAAAGAGTATATTGAACTTGCATATATATGATATAATAAAACACACCGTGAAGAGGAAATCTCAGAATCGTAGGGTGCTCGCAAGCGAGTGATACAATCCCGCCTCCTTCACCAATACAAACTCTCTAACTAACGAGTCTAACATCAATAATATAATAAAAGCATAAAGCATCTTTAATTAAATATTTGCTACGCTAATTCAAAACATGCCATAATGATAACATCAGAGTAAAATACCATCACATCAAAATATCACATACACATCACTTAACAGTTACGATCAAATAGAGCCAAGTACCATAGTCAAGGTGCTAACAAAAATAAAGCATACATAGAAGAACACTGTTCGATCAAATAGAAAAATGGAGGGGTACTACATGGAAGGAAAAAGAAGCCCCCACAAAGAGATCCAATAGTAGATGCTTGAAACTAGATGTAGAAGATGGTCCATGATCATTGAACAATGTTCCTCCCCTTAGGAAGAAACAAAACCAAAGGTGTATGTGAGATATATCCCCACTCTTGAAAGGAATATATAAGAAGAAAACTCAAGATGTATGGAGCCTCTGAACTCGGCTCAAGTGTCCCCATGTCAATGTTGAAGGATTCCACAATCATATCAGGCATTCTAGACCACACTACTAAAAATGAAAAATTAGAATCTCCTAGAGATTGATGTAGAACACCATCCAAAGACTCAAGTATCTCCTCTGAAGATGTATCCTCCAAATTTTGATCCAAAGTATCCACACTCATGTCAAACTATGATGAATGATCATGTAGAGATTCAACAAGAGGGTCAAAGTGTTCCCTCACAACATTTGAAGAAGAATCAACTTCATCAAAGAGAAGATGCATATCATCAATAGTGTCTCCAAAATTTGCAGTGTCTCCATAAAAAAATCTAAAATACCTATCAAGAGATCATCCCAAGCTAAATCTGAAAGACAATGAATGTCCTACTTCAAAGAATCACTATAAACTTTTGAAGAAACAACACTGGAATTTGAATTAGCAATAGTAGATGGAGGAGATGGAATGCAAGGTTCAAGAATTGGATCACTTGTGAGAATACCCAAGTTCAAGTAACTAAATTTCTCCTCAAAATCAAAATCAACACTAGAAGTGGGAACATCATCCAAAGGATCAAATCCATCGTCAAGAAAAAAATCTAAAAAGGAGTACAATTGAGATGCATGATCAACCACTCCAGTAGCAATTATCTCTCTGCTTTCCAAATATTTGATAAGAACTAAATTAGGATTGAATTCAATAGTCTTCCCTACTCCACTATGAGTAACTTGATAGATGGAAAAAATATTATTAGAAAAATGAGGTATAGATAATACATCATTGAAAGTGCCATCCCCTATATAAATAGATCCTTCCAAATTACATTCATATATGTATTATTACCCATCAAAATAGGTGGCATAACACAAGACTCAAAAGAAGAGAACATGGATTGTGAAGAAGTCATATGATGAGAAGCTCTCAAATCTAGAAGCCATCTCTCTGATTCAATACTCGTAGAAGCACAAAGAGATTTCCTTTATGTTTGTCTGATGTAGAAGCATAACTAGCATAAAAAATTTCCTTTTTTTGGTAGATTCTTGGTTTGATGAAGATGGAGATTCAGTTACCCTTTTATTACTCTTCTCAAGAAGATGTGTGAGGCGATCAATCTGTTTCTTCATACATTTGTGTTCATCATGACCAAGTTTCTTATAATAAGCACATTTTACCTTCTCCTTCTTAGATTTGTCTTGATTTGAAGAAGGTTTAGTGTCTACATTAGAATTAGATGAAGATACATCTAAAGCATTCTCTCCTTGATTCTTTTCTTTCTTACTTTGTTTTCCATTATCCTTTTGTCTTTAGTGCATTGAATTGCAACCAAAGCATGAGACTTATAAGATTTGATAGTTCCCATTTGAACCAACTTGTCCTATTATTTTGTGAGTTCATTATAAAACACATCAAGAGAAGGAATTTTGTAGGATGCTCCTAAGGAACTTTTAGTGACATAGAGTGTAGAATTTTTTTTGAATAATCTAGTTCAAGTTTAGAGAGAATACTTAAGACCAATTGCTTATCATCTTTCTCAATTCTACACTATTTCAATTGCAATCTTATGGAATTTAGTTTGGTGACAAAGTCCTCTATTGTATCAAAATTTTAAGGACTTAAACCTATTAGCTCATTCTCCAATTGATGTCCTCTTAATTCATTTTGTGCACCAAAGAGTTTTTCCAATATTGTCCAAACTTCATTTGGTGTAGACAAAGATTCAACATGAAAGAACAAATCTAGAGATATAGACATACATAAGGTTCCAAATGCTTCATCACACTTATTAAACCATTTTTTATGTTCCACATCAATTATTGGTTCAGTTTCTAGTCCCTTTGATACCCTATACAATTCATACTTTTTCAAGTAGAGGTACATTTTACTTTTTGAATCAAAATACTTTTAGGGTGTTAATACAGGAGCTGTTGATTGATCCATTTTAGGCAAAAAAGAAGACTTTTTGTGAGTACAAAAAAAGAGAAATCAAGTTGCAAAAGAGACACCAAGAGAAACCCCCCCTTTCCACTAGTCTTATAAATTACCCCCCCCCCAATTTATTACAATGTTGGCACTTTATGATTAGTGCATTTATAAAGCCTTTTCCAAGATACAATGCTTAATAGACCCACAATGACCAAAATTATAAATTTTGAAACATAATGAATCTAACATAAAATCTGGAAAAGTTAGCTCTGTAACTATGTAGTTCTCTTCAATACCTTTCCAACATCTATTCGTTTCCAAAAAAACAGAGCTTCGGGGTCAAAGTTATGGCTCATTGAAGAAAAAAATGAAACAACTTCAACCTACAATATCTAACAAAAAATGGAAAAATTTCTTTTCAATTCCTTTGTAGATGGAAAGTGCTAGTCTCTAGCTTTCTAATAATATCTCGTTTGCCAAAAAAAAGCATCGTAGTGAAAAGTTATAATTTTTTTTAAAAATGGTTGAATTTAGCCTACAGTGATGACCCCCTTACAAAATAAAAAATTGTCAAAAATTAAATTTTCCTAAAATGGAAAAATTTAATATGAGAATAGGGGTTTTTGGGCCTTCTAAATGCAATGGAAAGGTCCGTTTGGGCTGAAAATTCTCTTGCAAAAAGTTTTTTGTCAGATTTGAGCTTTAAACCCTTGTTTGCTACTATGTCATATGGTGGCCAAATTAAGTGAAACAAAAGCCAAATCTGACTTTCTCGAGCCTGGTAGATGCAACGAGACAATAAAAAAGACTACTACTATAGCCAAAATAGTTTCAATCACTAGATATCACCAAAAACAATATAGGATTAATAGATCTTCATAATTCCTTTATGATTCTCCAAATCGTATAAAAAATAAGAGAAGAGCATATGAGAATTTACAAGATCATATAAAAAACTCCAATCTCTTAATTAGGAATCCAAGTACTCAAAAATATCAAAATCTAAGCTCTGATACCATGTTAGAAATTTGAAATAGATTGAGTAACCAAGATCTTTTATGAGAGAAATAAGTTATAAAATTGTAAATGAAATAACACAATTACAGACCTGAGATTCCAAAAGATGTGCAAATGTAAAGATGACAAGATTGCATTATAAGCTCAAAGCAAATTTACAGAATAATGACTACATGCATCAAGGTGCATGTATACCAAACTATGCAAGAATGCAAGAGTATGAATATACAAGCTAGGTAGTGAGTTTATATAGAACTAAGGAGATGATGGAGGTGGAAAATCAAACTAATAGTAATTAATCACCAAAAGTGGATATGGGCCACCAAAAGTAGAGATGACCACCAAAAGTGGAAAGTGTTTCACCCTTTAAGAAAGGGGACACCACATCGCTTATCTCCTAGTTATTAAATAATAAACTCACTTTATTATCCTAAGAAAACTTAATAAAAGTGTAGGAAAAACATAGGACTAAGGGAAAATAAATAACCCACTAGGAAAATAAAAACCTACACCAACATGTTGATGGTTATTTCTTTTATAAAGAAAGATAAACTAAAAACAAAGTTCGATGGAGATGTGAAGAATATCAAAAGACCAAGTGTCATTCTTTCCTGACTACTGAAGGTGACATGATCATTAAATTTTTTAAGGAACGTAACCATACTATAGATACAACAAAAGTCGAAGCCACTAAAATTTTGAATGATATTAGTGATACTGCTAAAAATATGTGTGATACACCACAATTTGTAATAGGAAGTGTTCTTGTTGAATGCAGCCAGGAAATAGCTCCTAAAAATTTGAGTATAGATACCATGAAGAGAACAATAAGAAATATAAGAGCTAGACAATATGTTGGGCCTGCTATCCCAGTGCGCCAAGAAGACATAGTTTTTCCTGAAGAATATACAAAAAAACATCATGGAGAGCTATTTTTTCTATTCAATTATGGACCTAATAACAACATGATTTTAATATTTTCTACTAAAAGAAATCTTCGAGCATTGGTGTAATGCAAACACTAGTATGATTATGGCACTTTTAAAACTATTTCACAACTATTTTACTAATTATATACTCTATATGGGCTACAAAAAAATGTTTTTCTATCTTTACTATATGAATTGTTTCCCGATAAGACTGAAAATATGTATATATACGACTACTTCAAAAAATAAAAGAGTTGGTACCATTAACATTACCAGGATCAATAACAATAGATTTTGAAAAAGTTATGATAAGTGTAACAAAAATAGTGTTTCTAACATCAAAATTACATGGGTACTTTTTTCATTTTTCCAATGTATTTTTTACAAAATACAAGCTCATAGATTAAAGAACCATTATGAAAATGATACTAGCTTTGTTTTCAATATGTGCTTGTTGTTTTCCTTAGCATTTGTATATGTGTGTGATGTAGTACATGCATTTGACACACTATGTGAGAACAATATTATACCTCTTGAAGCTCAAGATTTAGTTGATTATTTTGAGGATACATGTATTAGATGTCTCGATAGACATCAACGATGACAATGTTGCAAGTATGAAGGTGTTGTAATTGATTTCAACAAGAATTCTATTGGCTGGTGTTGTCATTAATGCCAACTATGTGTTGAGGAAGTTTTTTGCATATGGAGGATATTGTGAAAATTGTGAAAAAGAGGAAAACAGGTTGTTGTAGGTTGTGCATGTGTAGTTGAGATATTGAAGAAGTGTTGTGAGTACATGGAGCTATATTTTTGTTGCAGTGTCTGAAGATAAGATGGAATGAAGTAATGAGCCGAGATGATATCTTTGGTACTTGGTTTCCAAGTTCTTTTAAGAAAAAATGATAAACAAAGTAAACTATGTTGTGCAGGTGGTCATAGTGTGCTCCGGTATTGTGCTCCATGTTTCTTCTATGTTGAGGCTATTCTTATATAGATCTTACAGGTTATTCAAGTTTGTCACAAGTTGCGATATTTAGAATT
The DNA here is from genome assembly GCA_007258455.2 of Sequoia sempervirens. Classification (NCBI taxonomy): domain Eukaryota; kingdom Viridiplantae; phylum Streptophyta; class Pinopsida; order Cupressales; family Cupressaceae; genus Sequoia; species Sequoia sempervirens. Next base: position 9,684 of record VDFB02359729.1, read on the forward strand.
TTGGTTTTTGGATCATTATACAATGCAAGATATTTTCACCAGTGTGTGAACTAGTCTTTCAGTGATGTTTTTTGAGGCCTGGGAGAAAAGTATTTGCTCTGTGTTTCTCCACTATTTGGCTTTAGGTTGTACAAATTTGGGAAGTTTCTTATAATGCTTATATCTTTTTGTATTCAAGATTTCACTTGATTTGGTGTAGTACAGAGTGAGTTTCATTTGTCAATATGTGAATAAGGTGTACCAATCATTTTGAGATGAATTATTTGTATGATGTGAACTTGGATGAAGTGTTTGATCAATCTTAAGTAGTTCATAGATTATTCTAGATTGTGCTCAAGATAATTTTGTTGTCCAAAAGTATCAGATTGATTTAAGGGAGTGTGTATTTAATGATTATGATGTTTTAACACTGGTGTTGGCTGACCTTGTGTTAGAACTACATACAAAGTTTATGAAAGTGTGTTGAGGTGTGTTTGGATCTATTTGGGTCCTAATAAAGGATTTATGTAGATTGCCTTCATTCCTATCCACCATGGGAATGTTTAGGTGCTAACCTATTTTGAATTTGTAAGTGTAACAAATAGTTGCCGATAATAGAGAAGGATTTTAAGGATGAGGGTGATATAAATAAGTGTAATGGTCTTGTGAGATGAGAGGAGAAGTAAGATAGATGCGAGATTGATGCAAGTGATGTGTGTGATGCGAATTTGAGCAAAGTAGTGCAAATTTTAGTGTTAGGATTCCTAAAGGCAGTGAGCTAAAGGAATTTGAAATATTTCATGCAGGACTATGAAAGTGTGCGAGCAATTGTGGTGGATTCCTTATTGCATTGAAAAGTATTCTATGTGTAACATTTCTCTTCTATCTTATTGTATCCTTTCTGTGGAAGTGAGCCTTGGATATGAGCCTTTCTAAACAATGTGTCCTATTTTGGTAGTGAGCCCTTTTGTACTGGTTTTGTTATTTCTTATATCATGAGCTAATCCTTATCATGGTTTTTCCCTGATTGGGTTTTCCACGTAAATTTGATGCTCTCTTGTGTATGATGTTATGATTTTGATTTTTGTTATCTACATTTCATGTTTAATCACACTAACAAAATAAGGGTTTGATGAATGCATGTGGATTTGATTACTGTTGAGGGATTTGATGTTTTAATTTGCTACAACTAATTCACCCCCCTCTCAGTTGTCTTGTTCATTCAACAATTGGTATTAGAGAAAGGTTCCTTGGAAAATTGCTTAACCACTTGAGGTAGATCCAGGATGGCGAACAAGGTTGCTTTGGAATGCCCTAGATTCGATGGCACATATTATGCATTTTGGAAGACAAAGGTGGAAGGATTTCTGGAAGCTCAAGGATATAAGATTGAAGAGGCTTATATGACTGCATATACTCCATATCCAAATGGTCCAAGAACAAGTGCAAAGATCAAGGTACATGGGATCAATGCTAAGGCAAGATTTATTATTGTGAATAGTCTTTCAAAATCTAAATTAGTAAAAGTTATGAGTTTGAAGACTGCTAAAGAGGTTTGGGATAAGCTAGAAATCAATTATGAAGGAGATCCAAAGGTCAAACAATTAAATTTGTAGAACTTGAATGCACAATTTGAAATGATTTGGATGTCTGAGGATGAAACAATTAAAGTCTACATACAAAGAGTTGATGAGTTGGTCGGTTATGTGAGAGGTCTTGTTGCAACAGTTAAAGAATCTAAAATAGTAAATAAAGTTATTAGATCTCTTCCTAATTGTTACAATGAAAAAATATCAACTATTAAGGAAACTACAAATTTTGACAAATATTCCAGAGATTAGTTGATTGGTACATTAATTGTATTTGAATTGAGAAAACTTGGTTTTAAGAATGATACAAAAGTAGAGACCACTTTCAAGGATAGTAAATTAGAGAAGGTTGAAGATTCAGATGGTGAAGATCTTGATAATGTGGAAGATAACTTTGTGAGAAACGTGAAAAGGGCACCGATAAGTACAAAGGTGAATCACATTTCAAATATTTTAGTTGTGGTGATATAGGTCATTATGATTCAAGATGTCTGAAAACAACTATAAACAATAAGAATAAGGACAATAAAGGAAAGATGATTAAAAGAGCTTACTATATTAGAGAAGATGTTGGCATTTCTGATGATGAATCTGATTATGGAGATTTTGATGATGATGAATGCTTGTTTTGGCTATAAAAGAAGAATATGCTTCTGCTAACCATGAAAGTTGTGTGAAGGAAAGTGTTCTCGAGATAAAGGATAAGGTTGAAGGTACTTTGGTATCTACTTTTCATGCTAAAGAAGATAAGAATTACTAGGTTGTTAACAGTGGCCACTTTATCACATGACTGGAGACAAAAGTAAGTTTGTTAAACTTGAAAAATATGATGGAGGGTTAGTTAAATTTGGAGATGATTCAAAAGCTAAGATTTGTGGAATAGGTTCAATTAGTTTTGATGGCAAGCATAACACTGACAATGTTTACTATGTTAAGGGTTTAAGGCATAACCTTTTGAGTGTTGGGAAAATTTGTAGCAAAGGATATAATCTTGTTTTTAAGGATGAAACATGCGAGATAAAAAAAGGGTTTGGAACTATAATTCCCATTGGAAAAAGAACAGATGGAAACATTTATCGACTTAAGGGTGCTGATGGACATTGCTTTATTTCCTAGATTAGTGATAGTTGGTTATGGCATTGAAGGGTGTGTCACATGAATTTTGATAATTTGGCAAGAATTAGTTAAGTTCATGTAGTGAGAGATCTACCAAGAATCACAAAACCTATCAATGTTGTTTGTGAGAATTGTCAATTTGGAAAAAAAAAGGAAAAAAATTAAAAGAAAGGAACAATCTACTACTAGACTACTAGAATTAGTACATACATATTTTTGTGTTTCTACAAGGGTGAGAAGTCTATAAGGTGATAGGTACTTTATGCTTTTGATTGATTATTATTCTAGGATGACATGGGATACTTAGAAAAAATATGATGCATTCAATAAATTCAAAGGATTTAAAGCTATGATTGAGAATGGAATGGATTTAAAATCAAATGTTTGAGGTTTGATAGAGGTGGTGAATTCACCTCCAATGACTTTAACATATTTTGTGAGTTTGAGGTTTCATAGTCTTAGAATCCAACAAAAATAGCATCATCGCATAGAGCTCATTGATACGATCTTGACAACTTGAATTGCATCAAAAGGAGACTGTACACAAAAGATATGCTTTGTCAAATTTTGGAAAAAGTAGGAATATTGGAGGTGGGATGCAAGGGAAAAAATTTGATCATCTCAAAATTGATCAAAGATGGTGTCAAATTGAAGAGCTCGATGATATGAATCCAACACTGCTCATTTCACGTCAAATGGAGCTTGTACACATGAGATATGTCCGGTCAAAGTTGAGGGTTGACCCTACTAATTGGATAGTACAGTGATGTTTTCAGCATGATGTCAACATGCTGACATGGAGAGCCGTACGATGATGTGGACGAATCAAACCCTGACACATGGCATCTGATTGGGCAGGTGAGTCAACATATAGGTGTTGAGTTGGGAAAATCACAGTATAACATGTGTCCTCCAAGGCAAGTGATGTGTTATTAGTGAGAAAATTAGTGGATACCACATGGACCAATTAGATGGTGCCATGTGGTACCCTTGCTAAGTTCCTCTAGTAGTGTTTACAATTGTTTGTTAAACAAAAAAAATGCGGTTGGGGGCCAAACCCCAACCTACCTTATCCCACTCTTCACTCCCACTGTTGCGCCTTGAGATTTGCTTCAAATCTTTAGGGGCATCAGTTTGTTTTAAAGAAGAAAAAGATCCATTTAGAGGGGATAATAGTTTGAACCACCGACCCCTCTCCTCACACTCTTTCTCCCTACCATTGTGCTATGCACATCCTTCGAGAATCTTTCGTAGGCAGTTTTGTTTTATTATAGTCTAAAGCCGATAAACCCCTATAATTACATTATAAACCCCTCTTAGGCCCAATTCATGATAATACAAGGGGCTTAAAATAATTTTAAGATGTTTTAAAAAGATTTATTAAGGGGTTTAAGTAATTTTAAAAAGATTATTAAGGATTTTAGTGATATTTTAAGGGGATATATGAAGATTTATTTTTGTAAATGGGAGATATGGGGAGATTATAAAAATAATATGGTTATGAACCATATTAAGAAAAATTGGTGTATAAAAGGGGGGATTTTTGCTCTTATAATAGAAGGTTTAGAGGAGGAAATTCTCATATTGAGAGGGAAATCAACATTCTGTTGGGAGGAAATTAGGCAAAGTAATTTTGGAGAGAGATTGTGAGAGAAATTCTAATATAGGTCTGAAGCTTGGATGATGTACAAAGGCAATTAAAAGCTTGGTGCCATTAATAAAGTGGTCCTACATTGAGAAGCAAACCCAAAGACGTAGCCTGAACATATGGGTGAACTCCGTTAAAAAATTTCTTGTTGTCTCTCTCTATTCTTTCTATGTTAAACTTTAATTTCTTCTTTGAGTTTTAATTACGTTATTGAAGTAATTAGTTAATGTTTTATTAATTTTTGTAAAGAGTTAAGTGAACTCAAATTTGTAATTTCAACAGTTAATGTACATACCCATGCAGTTCTATTTATGATCTTGGAAAATCTGTAATTAGAATTAAGAGAAAGTTAATTTGTAAACCTTTAATTACAGATCACCCCTAGAACTCCTCAGTAGAATGGAGTTGTTGAAAGGAAAAACATGACTATTCAAGAAGCTGCAAGGACTATAATGAAAGAGGAAAATCTACTAGAAGTCCACTGGAGAGAAGATATTCATACTGTTGTTTGCATACTTAATAGAGTTCAAGCTAAAGCTAACAACACAAAGACTCCCTATGAGCTATGGTATGGAAGGATTCCTCCTGTGAAGTACTTTAGAGTCTTTGGAAGAAAATGTTATATCAAAAGAGAAGAACACATGGGAAAGTTTGATGCAAGATTTGATGAAGGTATCTTCCTTGGATATTCTACTAGAAGTAAAGCTTATAGATGTTACAACAAAGGGTTGAGAAAGATAGTTAAAAGTGCAAATGTTAAAGTTGATGAAAACTTGTAGAATTCAATTGTAGTGGGTGGATATGTGTCAGATGAACCTGATTGTAGAGAAGTTAGAGAATAAAAGGCTAATGAACAGGAAGTGAAAAATGAAGAGGAATAAGCTCTAGAGAAGACCCCTAAAACCCCTAAGTATGTGCAAAAGAATCATTTCGAACATCAGATCATTGGAGACAAGAGGAAAGGTGTATTGACAAGAAGAAAATTTGTTGAGGTTGAGGTAAATATGTGTTTAATTTCTAAAGTTGAACCTAAAATAGTGAATGAAGCATACAAAGATGAACATTGGATGAAGGCAATGGATGAAGAAATTATGTAGATGGAGAAAAATAAAACTTGGGAATTGGTACCTAGACTGGAAAACAAAAACATAATTGGATCTAAATAGGTATTCAAAAACAAGCTCAATGAGAATGGAGAAGTAAGAAATAAGGAAAGACTTGTGTGTAAGGGTTACTCACAAGTAGAAGGTATATAATTTGATAAGAATTTGTATCCTATGGCTAGGATGGAAGCTATCAAAATATTTCTGGAATTTGTAGCACATAAAAAAATTAAAGTTTATCAGATGGATGTGAAATCTGCTTTTCTGAATGGTGAATTGGAAGAAGAGGTGACTGGTTATAAATTGAACAAAGATGATGACTCACTTAAGGCTGATTAGAGTAAGTATAGATCTATGATTGGTGGATTGCTATATTTAACTACTACTAAACCAGATATCATGCATGTAGTTTGTCTTGTGGCTAGATTTCAAGAAGATCCTAAAGAGACTGATGAGGTATAAACAACCTCATTTTCATGATGAGCTAAATACCCTTCTTTGTTCTTGCCAACCACTTTAGTCATGCTAATTTGTTTATTTTTAGAAGCAATAATTGTCTACTTTTTATAAAATGGTGTATAAATCTTTATTTTTCAAATTGTTTGGAATTAGCTAACTAATGTTGATATAATGGAATAAACTTTAAGTAATTGTACATGACTTATACATGATAGATGAATGGAGTGGACTTCAAGTGGTTGAAGTTAGAGCACCAAAAGTTTGGGTGCCAGAAATTTAGGCGTGCATAGTGGAACAATTTCTTTAAAGCTTTCTGTTAATTTTCTATTTAAGACTTTACGACTCCACTCAGAGCCTTTCTTATGTTTTATGTCATGAACATCAATTAGTTGGTTAGTTGTAATTTTGTTTAAGGCTTTTTCAATGGTATTCTCCCACCATTTGAAAATTAGGATTTTGTAGTAAGTATAATATATATGTGTAACTACCAAAACAAGGATATGCTATTATGATATATTTTGAATATTGTTCAACTATGTTCTTTGTGTTATACTTTATGACTAAATAAATATTGCCAATCTAATTCTGAATAATTTTTTTAAGCAATGGAAGTGCTATGAATGGATTTACTTCGAAGTTGTGAAAGTACCAAATGTGATTTGAGCTAATCGTAGGAACGCCTGAGAGCTAGCCACTCGAGGGATCTCATAGAGTAGATAAGTATTTTTATTGTTAATGTGGTTATTTCCATCTTGTGCATGTGATATTTAGATGAATGTTACTTTGTGTTGAGATCTATCAAGTGTTCCTGTAGGTTGTAGTTTTAAGTTTATGCTCTCTAAGTTCTGTTTACTTGGAAATTCTGGAGTACCCGCTCCTATCATTAATTACAAGTTGATTGTACTTTCAGTCAGTAGTTAGTCGTTAGTAGTTAGTCGCCTTTGTTTGAATTTCATAAGTTTAACTAATATTGTTGATTCTTAGATAATTTACATGCTTTCTAGAATATGATTTTGAATGCTTTCTAGCTTAAACAATTTCATGCTTTCTAATTTAATTTTTGTTTTTAACCATTTCAAAAATTCAAAAAATCTTACTAAGAGAGATGGCTAAAATATCCCCTATTGCATACAACCTTTGGACACTACTTTGTTGAAATAATTGACATATTTCTAACTAAAGTGTTAGGACCTTATGATATCTTGTCACTTTTTAGTGCTATTACTGGGGACATTACTTTTCTAGTGTTAATGGGAGACTACTTGCATACCTCTTTTAGAAAAAAATATAGTTGTCAGGCTTCTTTGTTTGCATGGTCAGGAAGCAAGGTCCACACAAAAGATTCATACCAAACCCCCCCCCCCCAATAGTAGTTCCAACCACACACAAGGAGGTAGAAGTCTCAGCTGAAGAACTTATTGATGAATTGATCGAGCAGGATCAACCTGATACCTCCTAGCATACCCTAGAAACTCAACCATTAGAGCAAACCTTTGAAGAAGAAAGCATTCCTGTCGACATCATGGATGATAAAAACAATGATAACCCTTTCAATGAAAGGAGAAGAAACCATAGAGATGGTGATAACCCAAGAGGGGGAGCACAAACATTTACCTATCCTATTTCTCTCAACAAAAATGATGACACACCCATGAAAAACATTTCACCATCCATCTTACCAACCTTTAGAGGCTTATCTTTCGAAGACCCTGACTAGTTCCTTTTTGAGTTTAAAGTTTTGTGTCAAACGTATGACTACAAAAATGATAACCAAAAACTAAAACTCTTTCCCTCCACTCTGAAGGACGCTGCAATGCATTGGTTCATGGGATTAGCTTCAAGGTTGACTTCCACCTGGAACAATATGGAGTCTGCCTTTTTGGACAAATACCAAAGTTAATGTAGGGTTAGTGATAGGAAAAAGGAGCTATTCAAACTAAGAAAAAATGAAGATGAAAGCCTAGAAGATTACCTGAATAGGTTCATCTTCTTATCTAAATGATGTGGTGAAGAATCCATAAGTTTGGAAATTTTGAAGAACATATTTCTCAAAGGACTTAATGAAGATGCTAGAAGTCTAGATTTAATAGGGAAAAGAGATGTGTCTCAACTTGGACTCGATAATATCACTGAGTTACGCCATAATTTCTCTCATACTCAAGGAGGTATCCATCAATCTAGTATTTTTAGAGGTTTTAATGAAATAGGTAAACTGTGTGAGGAATTAGAAAATATCAAAATTGACATTCTTGTTTAGCTAAACACTATGCTGGATGGAATACAGGCCAAAACAAATAATCCTGAGACCTTATCCATCTATTGTCCTAGCTGTCAAAATAAACATCTATTAAGAGAATTCCCTTTGGAAAAAATTGACATTTTCCAAGTTTGTGAGAAGATTCATGCCACTGATCAATGTGAGATCCTAAATGCAATAAAAAATTACAAGAGAAGGACATCTTATGTTGAGGAGGAGATCAATTTTGTGAATCAAAGACCTAGAGGGAATTTCTCTTATGGATAGAATTCAAATCCCAATTGGAAGCCCCCAAATAATTGGAATAATAATTAGTGGGTGACACCTTGGCCTCAAGCACCACCTAATTGGGGACCTTACCCTTGGGGACCACCTGAATGGGAAAACCAGTCATGGGGAAATCCCCAATGGCCAAACCAAACTCAACAACAATAGTATCCTCAAAATCTTGCTCCTCAATGGAATCAAACTACAAATCAATTTTATAATGGGCCAAGGAGGATGCCTATTCTATAGCAGAACCTTTTACCAACTCCTCAAAACACTCAATAGAATGAGTAGGTCAACCAACCACAACTCCCAACACAATCTGTTCCTAATCCAAAGAATAATTCTCAAAATACCCCAGTGTATTTGATAGAACAGGAAAACATGATTGGACTTAATGCTATCCATTGTGGAAACCTGTAATTGAGGTAAGGAAAAACACTCCAATAGCCTACCATAGTTGAGATACTGGATGAACCGAATGAAGAATTTGTTGAAAGGACTAAGAAACCTTCCATGCCTTTAGGTGAAAAACCCAGTGAGTAATCAAGACAAGCCTCCTCCACAATATCTAAAACTCTCGAGTTACCTCAAGAAGAGGATGGTTAGTGTTCAGAAAATATTTTACAGAAGGATCCTACCTTGAAAAAGAAAACTCAAGCGCCTCAAAGAAACTACCTTGAATAACCCTTGAAATGACCTTATCCATTGAAACTGCATTAATACAAGAATTCAAGCAACTCCAAATCAAGGTTCCATTGTTACAAGCAAAAATTCCTGAACTAAGCTAGTTAATTAAATAGTTGTGCCTCAAAACACAGGGAAGGAAACCAAAATAGATTAACATTGTGCACATAAATGGATATCTAGTTGAAATTCTGGCTAGAAAAACCTCAATCCAAAAATATGATGACCCAGGCAGTCCACTCATAATAGTGGCAATCAACGAGGTAGCAATACCTAATGCACTTGTGGAATTAGGAGCAACCATTAATGTCATGACGGTGGATGTTATGGAAAAATTGGGACTCACTAATTTGTATCCCACAACTACCGTATTGCAAATGGAAAATAAATTCATAGCTATTCCCAAAGGTGTCCTAGAATTTTTTTTTGTTAAAGTTGACGGTTGGGAATATCCAGTTGACTTCAAATAACCTAGTCCCTCACACCCAAGGATAGTTATCCGATAATATTAGGTAGACTGTGGTTAGCTACAGTTGCAACCAAGATTGACTGTAGAGTAGGAGGAGTGACCACTTCACATGGTCCCAATAGCAAACATTTATTCTTATACCCCCTACTCAACCTATTGAACATAACCAAGTTTGAGTTGATGAACCAATTGGTGCCAACAAACAAGAGAATCTAGCCTCACTTGCTATGGTAGTCATTAAACAACATGGTAAAGAGTTGGAAGATGAACTAGAAAACAAATGCAAAATATTACTGTAGACTCAAGTGATGAAGAAATTTTAGAGGTGGAAGAGATTTTAGGGCATCCAATAATCATTGATCACATTGAATATGATTACACCAACTTCATAGGGTTACCTTGTCCCCTGGCTAATATCATTTTGAAAATGGATCACCTCTTCAAAGATATTGCCAGAATCCATAGAACTATACCACATAGCTGTCCTCTCAACACCTTAACCAGAGAAGTTCATACTATCACCTCCAACTACTCGAGAGTCAAAACCATCATGTTACTATGAGGAAAAACTTTAAATATCAGTAGCTGGTTGACAAAGTTAGAGGAGCTCAATTTTTTTGATGTTTTGATAAATAGATCTAGAGATTTTGCTTGGGATTATACAAACATGAGATGAATGGACCTAAGTGTTTGTACCCATCACATCTATATTGAGGATATTAGACCTGTTCATCAACCACAGTGAAGACTCAACCCTGCTCTCAAAGACATTGTTAAAACAAAAATTGAGAAACTATTGCAAGTAGGATTCATCTATCCCATATATGATAGAAAATGGGTTTCATGTCTGGTAGTTGTCCCAAATAAAAATTGGAAGTGGAGAGTGTGCATTGATTATAGGGAGCTCAACAAATCTACCCATAGAGATTACTTCCCTTTACCTTTCATAGACCAAGTCTTGGATAATTTAGCTGGAAGGAAGTATTTCTCATTCCTGGATGAATTTAGTGGATATAACCAAATACAAGTAGCAACAGGAGATTAGGAAAAAACAACTTCTACTTGCCCCTAGGGAAAATTCGCATATCGTGTCCTTCCCTTCGGGCTATGCAACGCTCCTGCAACATTTTAGAGAGCTATTCTAGCTATATTCTTTGAGCTAGTGAATGATTGTGTGGAAGTCTAAATGGAAGGATTCACCGTGTATGGTTCCACTTTTGATGGACTTTAAAATTTGGAAAAAGTATTGAAGTGATGTGAGGACCATTGGCTATCCCTAAGTCATGAAAAATGTCTAATAATGGTGGAACAAGGGATAGTGTTGGGACACCACATTTCAACTGAGGGGATAAAAGTGGACCCTAAGAAAATTGAGGTAATACAACTAGAGACTTTGAAGAACCAAATTGATGTCAAAATTTTCTTAGGACATGCTAGATACTACTAAAGATTCATAGAAAATTTTAGCAAGATTGCAACTCCCATGTTTTCCCTCCTCTAATAGGATATAGATTTTTCCTAGGCAACAAAATTTCAAACATCATTTGAAACCATTAAGGAGAAAATCATCTCTGCTCCTGTCCTATGTGGACCTAATTGGAACCTTTTGTTCCATATTTATGTAGATGCTTCCAATGATGCTATTGGAGCAGTTTTAGGTCAAGAAGATGAGAATGGAGGAAAATATGCCATCTATTTCATTAGTAATAATTTGACTCCCATAGAATGAAACTACACCACTACAAAGAAAGAATTATTAGCTATGGTGCATGGAATCAATAAATTTTGACATTACATCATAGGGTACAAAGCAACTATGTTCACAGGCCATTTATCTATTAAGTACCTAATAAAAAATCTGTAGTAAATGGAAGAATAATCAAGTGGTTATTGCTTCTACAAGAATTCAATGTGACCATCATTGATAAACTCAGGAAGTTCAATGTAGTCACAAATTTCTTATCCAGATCAAACAAGATAATGGAGATTGTGCTACTATGCAAGATGAATTCCCAGATGAAAATTTATTTTCCATCTCCCTTAAAACCCATTGGTTTACTAACATTTCCAACTATCTAGCCACTTCCAAGTTCCCACCAAACTTTACGTCAAAGAAAAAGAAATGCCCTATTTGAGAAAGTGCTCGATTCAAATGGATTAATGAAATGCTATTTCAATGCGGCCTTGATATGGTTTTACAATGTTGTGTTAGAGAAGATGAAATATATAGCATCCTTAGAGCTTGCCATGATGACCCCTCTGGAGATCATTACTTTGCCAAGAGGACATCCCATAAAATCTTGGGTACAAGATATTACTATCCCTTTACGCATAAAGATGTGAAAAATTATGTTCACCATTGTGATGAATGCCAATGAGTAGGAAGACCCACTGCATCCAATGACATGCCTCTGTAACTGCAGGTAGTTTTTGAACCATTTGAAAAGTGGGGATTAGATTTTATCGGTCCTATAGACCCTTGTTCACAAGGCAAAGAATACATTTTGGTCTGTATTGACTATCTAACTAAATGGGTGAAAGTCCAAGCCCTAAGAGTCGCTAGGGAAGAACAAGTTGCTGACTTCCTGTATAATAGGGTTTTTCTCATATTTGGAGCCCCTAGAAAAATTGTCATAGATCAAGGACCCTAGTTTATGTCCAAATTTATGCTAGCCTTTATTGATCATTTTTTAGGTAAACAATAAAAATTTGTCATCTTATCACCCACAAGCAAATGGTCAAGTAGAAGTCACTAATCAGGAATTTAAGAATATTTTAACAAAAATAGTTTCATCAGGAAGAAGAGACTGGACCAAAAAATTACCCGAAGTTGTTTGGGCCTATAATACAACTTGGAAATCAACCACTGGTTTTACTCCTTATGAGTTAGTTTTTGGGAAGAAACCTCTTCTACCCATCAAATTTGAACTTCAAACTCTCAGAACATAAATGGAGTTAGGCTTAGACCTCAAACGGGTCTAGGTTGAAAGAGTTCTACAACTCAATGAATTAGATGAACTCCATTTAGAAGTTGTCCACCAAACTGAACTAGTTCAACAACAACGAAAGGCCTAGAATGATAAACACATAAAAGAAAGAGAGTTCCACAATGGGGATTGGGTGCTATTATTTGATTCCTGATATAAAGATCACCAAGGGAAACTGAGGACTCATTGGTTGGGTCTATATGAAATTTTTGAAGTATTTCCAAATAGAGCAGTACAACTCAAACCTATTGATGGTGACACTCAAACTCACTTAGTCAACGGTCATTGATTATGAATCTACCACAAACCTGTCAACAAAGATTATTAATTTACGAAGATGTTAGAAATGCAAGGAGAAATACAATGCATTGAATCTACTATGATAAAGCTACTGTAATTTTCAGTTCAATGTATTTTCTTTAACTGAAATAATAATTTTTTTTTGCATGTGTATGTATAATCACTTTAGAGAATTTCTATTGTATTTTTGACCTTTTGGGCTTGGCTAAATTTTGTTTTTGTATTGCAAGACTTTATTTTTAATTAAATACAAATTCTAGTGCATCTTCCAACAATGCTTTGAAACTTGTTCATTCAATTGGTTCCATTCCCTGGTTTGTTCCTGTAGTCCAGTGCATATTTCAACAATGCTTCAAAATGTGTTAAGTCCAATGTGCTTCATTCAATTCCTTCCTCCATTCCAACTGCATCTTTCAATGATGCTCCAAAACTTTGTTCCTACATTCCGGTTGCATCTTTCAGCAATGCTCTGAAACTTTATTCTTGCATTCTAGTTGCATCTTTCAATGATGCTCTAGAACTTTGTTCCTATATTCCGGTTACATCTTTTAGTGATGCTCTGGAACTTTGTTCCCGCATTCTAGCTGCATCTTTCAGCAATGCTCTAAAACATTGTTCCTGCATTCCAATTGCATCTTTCAAAGATGCTCCAGAACTTTGTTCCTACATCCTGGCTGCATCTTTCAACGATGCTCCAAAATTTTGCTTCTTCCTTTTGACATCTTTTAGCGATACTCTAGAATTTTTCTTCTTCCTTCCAGTTGCATTTTTCAGTGATGCTTCAAAATTTTCCTCCTCCACCTCGACTACATCTCTCAACAATGCTCCAATTTTTTTTCCTAGCTGCATCTTCTATTGATGCTCCAAAATTTTATAAATTCTCTTCCTCTACAAATGCTCTGATAGTTCCAATGACATACCTGTGATCATCATTAAATTTTTCCATCACTTCCAAAATTCACGCCCTACATTGCCATCTCTTACCATAATAAATCAAAATTATTGTGACCACTTTTCATCATAATAATTGCAAAGCCATCCCATCTTCATCCATAATAAATTCATTACAACCCTTCGCCATCCCATCCAATGATGCTATTATGTTAGCATAAGTTAAGCGATTTTAAAATTGATAATGAGACATGAGGTATGCACATCTTTTATTTTAAGTATGTAAATTATTGTGAATAAAAATGAATAAATTGGCATGTTGCACCTTATTTTCCAAATTTAGTAAATTGTGCGGATTGTACCTTACTGGAGATGTGGTAGTTCATGCACTCTATCCCATGCAAAATAATGATTTAAATATAGTGAAGCCAACTGCAAAAATTAATCCGTGTCCCATCAACAGTGTCAAAGTACAAGTGGTTAAAAGACTACATTTTCTTTAATCTACATAACACTCTTGTTCAAACAATTTTTCACCATTAGAGTGCCATGACATTTGGTAGATACTTAGAACACTACAAGTAAGATACAAAATGGGTGGGGCTAAGCGTAAATCAGAACCAACCTCCCTAGATAAATTGTTGGCATTGAGTAATATTTTAGAGTTGTTTCAAAAAATAGGTTGGCTTGAGTTCATGAAGAAATTTAAGAGGCATAACACATAGCTGGTCAAGGAATTTGTAGAAAACTTCTCAGATGGGAAAACGATAGTGCATGGCAAGAATTTTAAGGTAATCCCTCAAATCATTTCTCATTTTTCTGGCATTAAAAATGAAGGTGTGAATTTAACCAAAGCTACAAAAATTTCTTATCAAAGAATGATAGAGATCTTTAGAAGGGAGGGAGAACCTCATCCTTTGCTAGTTGTGAATACCCATGGGAAAAATAAAGGGTTTTAGAGAATTTCTATTGTAGATTTGTGGAGAATGACGATTGCTTGGATTATCAAATACTTTACATGTGAGGGGAAATGTGCCATCATAGTCGCCCCCCCTTTTGGTTACTCACTCACCTATGCCATGGCACTGAAAACCCCAAATTAAGAGTTAACCTTCCCACCTTCCTTAGTGATTCCATTATCAACATGATAGAGAGGTTAAAAATTAGTTGAGGTCCATTGAAACATCATGATCTCATTCATCTAATTTGCATACATAATTTCTTGAAGAAAAGAAAAATGGCAGAAATTTCTTCAAAAATTTGAAAATCATGAACCCTTAAGACATTTGGAAGGAGGTGAGTCATCTGGATTGGCGGCTCAAAGTTTGAAAGAACCTTCCCTTGTGCCTCAAGATGCCCCTAAGCCTCAAAATTATAGAAGAGGTCTTGATGGCGAAGCGCCAAAAAATCCATCCAACCTTTCAGAGACTCCAGAGAATCAAGAAAATGTGGACTTAGTGAATTCTAAAGATGAGTATACTCATCCCCACAAAAAAGAAAAGAGGCCTAAAGTTAAAATTCCAAGACCTCTCCCTTTAAGAAGTAAATGATTAATTGCTGAAATCAGTTGTGCTACGACTTGTGATCAATTGCATATTCCTAAAAAGAAAAGACAAGATAGGAAACCTAATGAAACTGTAGCCCAGTCATATGAGAATGTGGTTCAGCTGTGTGAAAAGACAACCCAGTTAGGTGAAAAGAAAACTCTAGTTAGCAGTAAACTCCCTAAATCTGAAAAGGAGGATGTGCCACTTGAGACATGAAAAGGTTAGATAGGGGAATATTTTCCAAGCTATATACTTGTCAAAGATGAGTTTGTGAAACCAATTTTTCCTTCACAACAACCATTGGAAACATAGGAAATTGATATAGTCTCCCTAAGTGAACAATTGTCTCCTCTAGTTGTTAATGAAGGAAATGTGACTGGTAATGATGCAAATATTTCAATTTTTCCTCTTTCCACTAATGTAGAAGTTGAAAGATTTGATCATATAGAAACAAAATTAGGAGAATTGAAAGCATAAATTGTTCAGTTAAAATTTATACTGCATATAAATGAGGAGCAGATAAATAAGAAACAATAGGAAATAAGCATGCAAATTGAAATTTTGAGGGAAAAAGATCAAGAAAACACAACTTTAAGGGCTCAAGTAGAATAAAGGGATAAAACTATTGGAAATTTTCACTCTTGAGTGCAACAAATTGATGAGAAAGATAAGGAGTATTTGGCTAGTTTATCTGAAAAAGATAAATATATTAAGAGTTTAACTGATAATCTGGTGCAATCACTCAAAGCCTTTGTAGAAGAACAAGAAAAACAATTTTTTTTACTCAATGTGGCCTTGAGTAGAACTGTTGAGCTAGAACAAGATTTGCAAGAAATCAATGTGAAACCAATGATGGAATCAAAAGAAGTATAGATCGGGTCGACTAAAATGGAATGGTTTCAAATTCACATTCCCCCATTGTTGGCTAAGTGGATGAAAATATGCTATTTATTGAGGCAACCAAGGGTAGAAAATTCCAAACTTAAGCACAAAATAGTTTTATTAAAAGAAGCTTATGATAAACTCTACCAAGCTAAAACTGATGCATGTCAGATTGAAGAATTGTTACTAGCTTGTAGAAATCCATCCCGATTGTATTCCATGTTTTTAAATGGACAATTTTTAAGATGAAAGCTTTTGAGGATCTCTTGCAATTTACCCCATTATTCAAATGATAAAAAATTCCTAGAAACATTCAAAGAGGCGACCCCTATTCAACAAAATTTGCTCTGTGAATTTTTCATACATAATCTATTTTTGGAAAAAAACACTAATTTCTTTATCAACCTTTTTGTTGGGGAGGTACAACTTAGAGCCTTCATGTCTAATATGCAGAATCAAATCCATTGGTAGGAGAGAACCAATGAATATTTTCAAGAAGAGAGAATTGTAGGACTCCAAGTGAGATATCCCAATCGGAAGCCCTTTGCCTTCAAAGCCCAATTCTGAAGGATTAAAAGCTATGAATTTATAAGAAACAAATATGATGACAATCTCCGGATTTTCTTTGAAAATTTCAAAGTTCACAAGCCACAATTAATAGAAAGGGCATGGAGTGCCTGTGAGGATCATTACACTCCCCTGCCTATGTATCTCAAAAGGAGGGAAATAATTTCCCCCACTAATCTAAGGTGGTCCTACAGAAGGACTGAGGCATTAAAAAAAATATTACAGCAACTCAAAACCAAGTGGGTAGGGATGGGGTTCAGACCTCCATTGCTTGTTCAACCACCCCCTGTAGTTTTTGTCACTACAAATCAAAGTCCTAGAGACATATATACATGGAAGATGAAGGTTAAATTCAACAAATGTTTTCATAAAATTCTTGATCATTTGGATGAAGAGGCAGAGGACATTTATGTTCTTAGTTCCAAAATGATGAAATGAATAGGAAAAGGAATGCAGAGAGGTAGAGGACCCACTTAGGCTTAGGAAGGAGAGGGTGATGGGGTATAAAAAAACTCATTTTCATGATGAGCTAAATACCTGTTACCAATTTTTTGCTACAACTCAATTGGTGGAGCTAATTAAATATTGTTATATTTGAAAGAAAAAGAACAGTTATTTCTGCATGTGCTTAGGTGCTGTTTGCACTATATTTATCATTAATCAAGTGTCAATTATACATTGTTCGAGAAAACTGAGTTTTAGGAGTTGTTGCTCAAATGCTTTACAAATCGAATACCCACATGGGGTTTCTTTAAAATGCAGAAATTGTACAATGGTGGGTCGAGCTCAAGCTCTAGTTTTCCAGAAATGCAGAATGGATCTTATTTTCTCAAAATAAAGACACCAACATAAGGGTTTTTTTCCAGAAAAATAGAAGATACAAAACATTCTCTTGGGTCGAGCCCAAAAAATGATGAAACACCCAATGTGTGCATGAGTGGCCGCGGTCAAGAAGAGGGGTTTTCAGCTTCAGAGTTTCATTTGCAATGGAAAAATTTAAGTATACATGCTAGGCCTCAAAATATGGAGAGAAACAATTGGAATCATACAAATTTTTGAGAAAAATGTATTGAAAGCACATAAGCATGGTGCAGCCTGTGCATGGCGATGAATTTATAAATGAAAAAGTAATCTTTGTTGGAGTATATAAAGATTTCTTAAGCTTCCATTTTACAGAAAGAAAGAAGAGAAAGACATAAGAGCAATAGCTTACCATGCGCGCCATAGAGGAGAAAGAAATCCATGACCAAGCTCTAAAAAGCTTCCAGATATAGGGGTCAACCTCTCACAGTGAAGACCAAGAATATAGAAGCAAAGGAAAAAAGATATAAAGCCACAAATACATCAGAAAGTATGCTTATGCCGCAGCCTTAAGGCCAAAAGATGACTGAAAAAAATGAAGTAGAGAGTCTCAAAAAGCCCACAAAAATCCTAGGAATGGGCTTACCTTTAAAATCATGGAGGAATCAACAAAAAACAAGCATGGAGGCTCAAATCTCCCTCATCAAACTGAAACCATAGCTCATACATGGCGGTGGCTTAGAGCCATTTCCTTCAAAATATTCTCTCTCAAAATGAAGCGAAATAAGTGGAATCTCTTAGTTTTGATCTTTAGGGTTTTCCCAACCCTAATTCGACTTAGGGGATTATTTCTTTATTGATATATCTTATGCATAACTCATAGGTCGAGCCTTATGGGAGATTTCCATATTTTGATTTTTGCCTAAGTCCTTAAGCTTGCTCAATGAAATATTTTAATGGCTTAGGGTTTTAGGGTTTTATGCCAATGATGCCTTAGTAAAAATGATGATGATATATATCTTATGTTTTAATTGATTTTGTGAGAAATCAATTAAAATTATAAGTAAGATTTTGCTTGTGAATTAGGGTTTTATTTTCAGATTGATTTTATAGAAGTCAATTATTGAGAGGATGATATTTATATTTTATGATTTTTAAGAAAATCAAATATTGTATTAGAGAATTAAGATTGTGATTTTTTGCAAAATATTTTCTTTAAATCTTTAATTGCAAAAGATAATCAAGTTAAGAGAGTATCAAATTTGTAAATCATTGTAAAGCAAGAATAAAGCAATATTTTATAAATTGCTTTATTTCTTTGTTATTTTTAGCAGATTTGTGAGAGATCTTTCTTTTGGTCAAATTTGAGCTTCTTGATGGAGAGATAAAGTGTTTTATTTACTTTTAAAGCATATTTGACCTATTTTTAGGAGCTTTCTAGTATGTACATGCAAAAAGTGTGACATTTCCACTTTTGTGCCAATTTTTTGGGTAGTTTTTGATGCTTTTCCTTGAGCTTTCTTTTTGAGCTCAGATTAGAGTTTTTGAGGTATATCTTGAGGAAAAATTAGTGTTTTCTCAGTTCAGATTATTGTTTCTTACTTTGATACATATTCTAAGAGCTTGTAAACTTCTTTGTACTAAGATTTTGAGAGTTTTACTCCATTCAATTAAAAGCAACATTCCTATCTCCAATTTTTGTCTCTATTTGCAGTCTTAGTATGATGTCTACATTGTGATTATGTTTACAGAACCTTTTCATGTCCTATTAGTGTAGATCATTGATACAAAAAGTTCATTTATTATAGGTCACATGATGTTTTTAAGTCCAAACCTTCATGCAAATCAATTTTGTACTGGTGTTCATGAGAGGTTGTGAATTATTACTATTTTTTTGAAGACTGTTTGTGGGTAGAATATCAAAGTCAGTATTAAGTTTGAGATCATATTAGATAGGTTTTACATTTCAGTCATATTCTCTACCCCTTTTCCCAGAAGATCACTTAGGATAGGATCCATCATTTGGAGAACCAACTCACTCTGGAGATTCTTTTTTCACATAGATCACTCACATCTGAAAAGAGTTTCCATGTTTCAATAGATAGTTTGATTTTTTGCAAATCTGACAAAGTGTGCATATCTGATTGATAACAATACCCTTGTTTGTTCTTTCCAACCACTTTAGTCATGCTAATTTTTTAATTTTTAGAATCAATAATTGTCTACTTTTTATAAAATGGTGTATAAATATTTATTTTTCAAATTGATTGGAATTAGCTAACTAATGTTGATATAATGGTATAGAATTTAAGTAATTATACAAGACTTATACATGACCGATGACGATTTCTTTAAAGCTTTCTATTAATTTTTTGTTTAAGACTTTACAGCTCCACTCAGAGCCTTTATTATGTTTTATGTCATGAACATCAATTAGTTGATTAGTTGTAATTTTGTTTAAGACTTTTTCAATGGTATTCTCCCACCATCTAAAAAATTTGGATTTTGTAATAAGTACAGTATATCTATGTGTAACTACCAAAACAAGGATATGCTATTATGATATATTCTAAATACTGTTCAACTATGTTCTCTCAGTTGTTACACTTTATGAATAAACAAATATCGCCAGTCTTATTCTAAATAATTTGTTTTGAGCAATGGAAGTGCTATGAATGGATTTACTTTGAAGTTGTGAAAGTACCACATATGATTTGAGCTAATCATAGGAATGCCCGAGAGCTGGCCACTCAAGGGATCTCATAGAGTAGATAAGTATTTTTATTGTTAATGTTGTTATTTCCATCTTGTGCATGTCATATTTAGATGAATGTTACTTTGTGTTGAGCTTTTTCAAGTGTTCCTACAGGTTGTAGTTTTAAGTTTATTTTCTATAAGTTCTATTTACTTGGAAATTTAGAGCACCCACTCTTGTCATTAATTACAAGTTGATTGTACTTTCAATTAGTAGTTAGTCGTTAGTAGTTAGTCACCTTTGTTTGAATTTCATAAGTATAACTGCTAGTGTTGATTCTTAGATAATTTACATGATTTCTAGAATAGGAATTTGAATCCTTTCTAGCTTAAACAATTTCATGATTTCTAGTTTAATTTTTTTTTTTAACCATTTCAAAAATTCAAAAAATATTACTAAGAGAGATGGCTAAAATATCCCCTATTGCATATAGCCTTTGGACACTACTTGGTCCACATAATTGATATATATTTCTAACTAAAGTGTTAGGACCTTACGACAACCTGTCAGAGACACATGTTGCAGTTGTGAAGAGGATATTCAGATAATTAAGAGACACTCAGATTATGGATTGTGGTATCTTAAGTGTACTAATTTCACATTAAATGCTTAAATTGATGCAGACTGGGCTGGTTGTGTTGATGACAGGAAAAGTACAAGTGGTGGTGCATTCTTTCTTAGATGTAGATTGGTGTCATGGTTGAGTAAGAAGTAAAATTCATTTTCTTTGTCTACTGTTGAGGTTGAATATATTGCAACAACATCATGTTGTACACGAGTATTATGGATGAGAAAGACATTGAAGGATATCAGAGTTGTGTATGATGAGCCTATATCTATCTTTTGTGATAATACATGTGTAATTAACATTTCAAAGAATCTAGTATTTCACTCAAGAACAAAGCATATATCAATTAGGCATCTCTTTTTGAGAGAGAAGGTTATGAAGAATGAAGTGAACCTTGAGTATGTACCTACAAAGGATTAGATTGTTGACATATTTACTAAGGCTCTTCCTAAGGATAATTTTGAGTATCTTCGAGAAAATTTGGGGGTTATTGCCTCTCCTTTTTTGAACTAGATGCATATGGAGATTCATCAGTCCAATGGATCTATGGATCTATCTCTTTTTTGGACTGATGTTGGTGGCTACCTCTTAGGGGGAGTAGGTAGTATCATGTGTTGTCATTAAATTTCTGATTTGATTGGGTGTACTCCTAAGGGGGAGTATTTAGAGCAAGTATTTTGGTTCAATGTCAAGGGGGAGGACAATGCAAAACATTCTATTCTTTTCCATTGATGTCAAAGGGGGAGAGAGAATCATGTGAAAAAGTTCTACTCAAGGGGAGAGATAATCATATGAAAAATTGCATGGTATCAATGGAGAAATTTTTATATGTTGTCTAATCATTATTGTCAAATCCTATAAGGGGAGAGAGTTCAAGAATGATGTGTAGGCTATCTAATCCAAAAAAAGGGAAGGAGAGTGTGCATGTTGTCTTTGGTGGTTTTTCACATCTTGTGTTGCCATCAATGACAAAGTGGGAGATTGTTGCAAGTATGAAGGTGTTGTGATTGATGTCAATAGGAATTCTATTGGATGGTGTTGTCATTAATGTCAACTATGTGTTGAGGAAGTTTGTTGCATATGGAGGATATTGAGAAAATTGCAAAAAAAACAAAACAAGTTGTTGTAGGTTGTGCATGTGTAGTTGAGATATTGAGGAAATGTTGTGAGTACATGGAGCTATATTTTTTTTGCAGTGTCTGAAGATAAGTTGGAGTGAAGTAATGCACTAAGATGATGTCTCTGGTACTTGGTTTCCAAGTACTTTTGAGAAAATTTGATAAACAGAGTAAACTATGTTGTGCAGGTGGTTAGAGTGTGCTTTGATATTATGCTCCATGTTTCTTCCATGTTGAAGCTATTCCTATGTGGATCTTATAGGTTATTCAAGGTTTTTAGAGGTTGCTATATTCAAAATTTAGGTTTTTGGATCATTGTACAGTGAGAGATATTTTCACTAGTATGTGAACAAGTCTTTCAGTGATGTTTTTTGTGGCTTGGGAGAAATGTATTTGCTCCACATTTCTCCATTGTTTGGCTTCAGGTTGTATGGATTTGGGAATTTCTTATAATGCTTATATCTTTTTGTATTCAAGATTTCACCTAATTTTTTGTAGTACAAATTGAGTTTCATTTGTCAGTATGCGAATAAGGTTTACCAATCATTTTGAGATGAATTATTTGTATGATGCGGACTTGGATGAAGTGTTTGACAAATCTTAAGCAGTTCGTGGATTATTCTAGATTGTTCTCAAGATAATTTTTTTGTCCAAAAGTATCAAATTGATTTAAGGAAGCGTGTACTTAATGATTATGGTGTTTTAACACTAGTGTTGGACAAGCTTGTGTTATCACTACAAACAAAGTTTATGAAATCATGTTGAGGTGTGTTTGGATTTATATAGGTTTCCTTCATTCCTATCCACCGCAAGAATACTTAGGTGCCAATTAGAGAAGGATTTTAAGGATGAGGGTGATATAAATAAGTGTAATGGTGTTGTGATATGAGAGGAGAAGCAAGATAGATGTGAGATTGTTGTGAGTAATGTGTGTGATGTGAACTTGAGTAGAGCAGTGCGAATTTTAGTGTTAGGGTTCCTTAAGGTAGTGAGCTAAAGGCATCCAAACTATTTCATTCAAGACTGTGAAAGTGTACAAGCAATTGTGGTGGATTCCTTGTTGCACTGAGAAGTATTCTCTGTGTAAAATTTATCTTCTATCTTCTTGTATTCTTTCTGTGGAAGTGAGCCCTGGCTGTGAGCCTTTCTAGATAGTGTGTCCTATTTTGGTAGTGAGCCCTTTTGTACCGATTTTGCTATTACTTATATTATGAGCTAATCCTCACCATGGTTTTTCCATCATTGTATTTTCCATGTAAATCTAATGTTCTCTTGTGTACGATGTTGTGATTTTAGTTTTTGTTATCTGCATTTCATGTTTAATCACACTAACAAAATAAGGGTTTTATGAATGCATGTGGATTTGACCACTGTTAAGGGTTTTGATGTTTTAATTTGCTAAAACTGATTCACCCACCTCTCAAATTTCTTATTCATTCAACAGACGACCACCAAAATTCTCAATTGAAATGTGGAATTATTATGAGGGAGCCCCAAAAGATTTTCCCAAAACTATTAATTCAATTGAAGGTTGGCATAGAGGATTTGAACAAAAAACTTTGGCACATCATCCCAATATTTGAAAATTCATTTACAACATTAAAAGAGAACAAATAATAAGTGAGGTTCGAATTGAACAATATTTAAGCGGTCAAGAGAAAAAAAAAAGAAAAAGTATAGAGATTCTACTGAATAGATACAAAATGTAGTGGCTAAGTATGACGAGGCCAACAATGTTTGTGATTACTTGTAGGGTATAGCTAAAAATACAAACTATTAGATTATATAGTTTTCATATGTATAATTGATTATAGATGATTGATATTATTGTATAATTGGTTTATTAGAATAAAATAAAATATATTGATTTTTTTTTTCATTTTTATTATCATAAATCAAAATTCTAATTGTATATGTGATGAATTTTCCTTGAAGTGAATTTGTCATGGCAGTGAATTTTTCAGTGGTGAATTATTGGTGGTGAATATTCCTAGAGTCACCTCGACTAAGTAATAAAGAAATAGATGCTATGAAAATAATTGGATCCTTTTTGGACATGCCTCAAAATAGTCAAGGATGTGAGTTCCTAGTCAAATAATTGTTGATGCATACTTATGATATTCCCAACACTGAGCTTATGTGTGAATTGGTTGGTCCCAATTCTCCATGGTATCATAATATTTACACCTACTTTCATGAAACATTTTCTAACCCAATATAACTTTGTCACAATTCTAATCCTTCATGTGTAAATCATCCTACAAATCTTACTTCTTGGAACCTTTAAGCTTGTATCCTAAATGGGGCTCTAAGATTATGAGGATTAGTGACTTGTGGGTTATATTATTGATTATGCAATACATAATTAGGATCATACCAACCTTGGTTATAAATTTTTATTGATCAATTTTAGTAATTTATCATTGTAAGGAAGCTATGTTAGTGAAACAACTTCCTACACTAATCTTGAGAGGATGATAAAGTAAAAATTTATAGATTTTTACAACAATTACAAAAACTTAAACAAAAATAAATATAAATATCATGCATACGACAACAATATGATTTATGTGGGAAAAACCTTTCGGAAGAAAAAACCCACTCCAAAAACTGCCCAATATATTATTTAGAAATCATGAAGATTACAATTTACTTGCAAAGAAAGATTCTCATAAGAGTACCACCCAACTAGAGATCTAGAGGCAACACAACTGCTAATAGACTCTTAGAATACATTACAATGCATAACCATAATACAATTCCCTCATAAAATAGGGTTAACTTTTAGGGCAAGACAAGCCAAGAAAAATATCTATCATCATATTTGAAACCTAATGATGAATGGTCCAAATTTATAATAATAAATATACATAAAATTTGGCTTTCAGGGGTGTTTCCCCCAAACCCCCATCAAGGTGCATGGCCCTCTAATACCCATTAGGGGATGAGCCCCCCAAACCCCATAGGAGTGCCCCTTGCACCCACTACACTTACCTATTAATATTAAACCTTTTCTAATTGCAATGAGATAAATTTTCCCAAAAAATATCCCACTTGTCAAACACCTTGCAAGAGCAATATGAGGGAGCATTAACATTGTCTCTTAATTGCTAGTGTCTAAAAGGCCCATAGAATCCAAAAACCATATGAACTCTGTGCTCTTAGGATTAGTTAAAGAATCAACAAAATTCATCAAAGTCTCTATCTTAACCAACATCATCCTACCATCTTCGGCCATATCTCTAACAAAATGATACTATACATCAACATGCTTGGTTTTGACATGAAATTTTAGGTTCTTAGCTAGGTAAATCACACTCTAACTATCACAATAAATTGTTACAACACCTTGTTTTATTCCAACATCTAAACATAGTCTCTTAGTCCAATGGATTCTTTACAAGCATGATTAGATGCCAGATACTTAGCTATAGCAGTGGTTAAAGCAACCACAACTTGTCACTTACCCATCCAACTAATTGCACCACCAAATAAAGTAAACATAAAAGTATTAATGGATCATCTGCTATCAATATCACCTACCCAGTCTGAATCCATATAACCTTGAATATCATGGGAAAGTTCATCTCCTATCAAATTACCATGATAATATAAGGAATAATCTAAGGTACCTCGTAAATATATGAAGAATCTTTTAATTGCATCCCATTTAACTCTACCAATATTAGATATATATCTGGAAAGAACTCCCACTGCTTGGGAAATATCTAGTATAGTGTAGACCATAGTATACACCAAAATTCCAACTAAACTCTGGTAAGACACTCTTTTCATGTCTTCGATCTTTGATGGGGATGTTGGACAATCCGAAATAGTTAAATTTGTTCTAACTATAACAAAACATAATGGACTACAATCTTGCATGTTAAATCTTTGTAAAAATGAATTGACATACTTACTCTACTAAGTCATAGCTTTTTGTTCACTCTATCTCTTCTAATTTCCATCCCAAGAATATGGTTAGTTGCACCAAGATTTTTCATTTCAAATTTACCTACAAGTTGAGACTTTAGTTCTAAAATAATTCCTTTTCCTTTACCAATAAGTAACATATCATCAACATATAATTCAATAAATAGGAAACAATCACCGTAAAATTTATAATAAACACAATGATCTTCTTAGAATGCTCAAATCCCAAACTCAACACATATGTATCGAATTTTTAGTATCACATCCTAGGACTCTATTTTATGCCATACAAATATTTATTCAATTTTCAAACCAAATTACTTTTACCTTTCACACCATAGTGCTCTGGTTGTGTCATATAGATATCCTCCTCCAAGTCACCATGAAGGAAATTCATTTTCACATCCATTTCTCAATCTCTAAATCATAAACAACAATAATAGAAATTAAAAATCTAGTGGATGCCATTTTTGCAACAAGAGAAAATATCTCACCATAATCAACACCCTCAACCTAAGAGTAACCTTTTGCAACTAAACATGCTTTGTACTTCTCAATATCTCCATCTGGACCAATATTTTTATTGAATGCCCATTTACAACCAATAGGTTTTCGTTCTTTAGAAAATGGTACAAGATCCTATGTATCATTATTTTTCAAAGCTATCATTTCTTCATCCATAAAAATATTCTAGGATTGTGCATTATTCATACCTAACGCCTCTTCTATAGATTTGGGTTCATCCATGTTAGTATTCAAATCCAAAATACATATCTAATCATTAGGTGAATACCTTTCAAGTGTGTTGGGAAAATGTGTCTCAACCTTGCAATTACATAAGGTACCATTGTAAGCGTGGGGGGGGCACGAGTGGTTTGAGGGGGATCATCCCTCGATGAGAGGTCGTGCGCCCTGACAAGGGCTCAAGGGCAACACCACCAAAAGCTAAGTTTTATTTATATTTTATTATTGTAAATCTAGACCATTCATCATTAGGTCTCATATTTGAAAGTCAATTTGGATTGAATTTCCTTAGAAGGAAACCCTATTTTATGAGGGAATTATATTACAATTGTGTATTGTGATGTATTATGTGAGTCTAATAGCAGTTGTGTTGCCCTTGGATCTTTGGTTGGTAATACTCTTGTGAGAAGCTTGCTATACAAGTATATTGTAATCTTCATAATTTTTGAATAATATACTGGGTGGCTTTTAGAGTGTGGGGATTTTCTCCCAAAAGGGTTTTCCCCATGTAAATAATTGTGTTGTGGTATGCATGATATTTATGTTTAAGTTTTTATAACTATTGAAAATATCTATAAAGTTCTGCATTATCATCCTCTCAATATTAATGTAGGAAGTTGTTATGCTACTTTAGCTTCCTTACAAGTGGTATTAGAGCCAGATCACCTATGGTTTCAGTTGTGGGTTGTTGGGTTTATTTGAACTAATCAAAATTTTAGTGGGAGATTGTGAAAAATATACTTTGTGATCTTGTTGTAGGAATTTTTAGATGACAAGTTCATTAGGGAGAATAGAGGTGGATAATTTTTTTGGAAATAATTTTGAATTGTGGAAGCTGAAGATGGAGGATCTGTTGATAGATCAAGATATGTGGGATGTTGTTGGTGAGAAAGCTTCAAGGCCTACAATTCCTACTTTGGCTACTCAATATGATGTTATGGAATGTAAAGCCAAGGGTATAATCATATTGTGCTTTGTAGACTCTATTTTAATCAATGTCCATGAAGAGATATCTGCAAAGAAATTATGGAATAAACTTCTACTCATTGCCTAATTCATGGAATTCTCTTGTTATGGAAATTGGGAGTACTTCTGTTATATTAAATATTGAACATGTGGTGGGTTCTTTGCTTTCTAAAGAGATGAGGAGGAAGGTATCCATAAGTGATAAAGAGGTCCTAAATGTTTGTGGAGGACCTAAGGAAAAAGGAAAGAAGAATGAGAAGTGTGATAAATCCAAGTCCAAAGGGAGATCCAAATCTCATGGAAAATCCAAAGTAATTTGGTGGAACTATGGTATGGTTGGACATATTCATAAGGACTACAATGAAGAAAAGAAGAAGAAAAATAAGAAATTTGATTTTGATTCTGAGTTCAAAAAGGAAGGTGGTGATGTATTCATTGCAACTTTGGAAACTTGTGCAGGTAATGACTTATGATTAATTGACTCAGGTGCATCTTTCCATATGACCTTTAATATAGATTGGTTTTCTAAATATGAAGAACTTGATAGGTAAGGTGTACTTGGGTGATGGTTCTTATTTAAATGTTGTTGGTCATGGTAAATTTAGAATTAGGTTTCCTAATGGTAGAATAAAAATTATTAATGGTGTGTTGCATATCCTTGGATTAGCACAAAATTTTTTATTTGTAAGCAAACTAATAGTTGCAAGTGTGTAGGTAGTATTTTTTGATGCAGGATGCAAGATGGTTAGAGATGCTACAGTGATTGCTAGAGGTGTCAAATATGACACATTGTATAAGATTGATGCATGCATTGTTGAGTGCAATAGTACTTCTATGAAAATAAATTATGTGGAAGAGATGAGGGTTTCATGTATAATAGATGGTGATGGCTTCTGGGTACCCAAGGGTGCTCTTTCTTTTGAATTAAAGTTACATGTAGAGAAAACTATGTTATGACACCAGAGACTTGGCCACATTGGAGAAAAAGGTCTAAGGACCTTGAAAAATAAAAACATTGTTGAAGGGTTGTTTAATTGTAATCTTGAATTTGATTTCTATGAGCATTATATTTATGAAAAATAAAATTGTGTTAAGTTTTACTTGACTCTCATAAATCTTGTGGCATATTGGATCTTATATATTTTGATGTGTTTGGTCCTGTAGATGTTCCTTCAATTGGAAAATCCACATATTATGTTTCATTTATTGATGATTATAGTAGGACATGGCTATATTTTCTAAAGAGTAAATCTAAAGTTTTCAACTGATTTAAAGAATTTAAGGCAATGGTTGAGTTGCATACTAGAAAGAAAATAAAATATTTAAGGACTGGTAATGGTGATGAATTTTACTCTATGATTTTGATAGATTCTATAAAGATTATGATATTCATAGACATAAGACAACTCCATTTCTCCACAATAGAATGGAGTTTCCAAAATTTAATGAAGAGAACACTGATGGTAAAGGCTAGGAGTATGTTGAGCGGTGTTGGTCTAGAACAAAGGTTTTAGGCTAAAGTTGTTGCCACTACTTGTTAACTAATTAACAAGTATCCTACATCAGCTCTTGTTGATAAGACTCCTATAGAGGCATGGCCAGGTCATAAGCCTTCATTAAGACATATTAGAGGTTTTGGTTGTGAGGCATATGCACATGTGCCAAAGAAGAAGCAAACAAAATTGGAGAACAAGGGTGTGAAATGTATCTTCTTGGATACAGTTATGGTGTAAAAGGAGACAAGCTTTGGGATCTTGTTGCATATAAGGTAATATATAGTAGAAGTGTTATTTTTAGAGAAATTAAGCCTTCTTATATTTCTTTGTAGCCAAAACAAAGTAAATAGGAAGATGTGATTCAACTTCCTTCTACACCTAAGAAAGTTGAATCGAGGCCCATGGATAGATAAGAAGTTGAGGAGAGATCATCTAGTTATGAATCTTCAGAAGAGAAGGAAGAGCCTCCAACTCAACTTGTTCATAGGTCTACAAGGCATAGGAAACCACTTGCAAGGTATTCACCTAATTATTGGAGATATATTTTTTCTTTGAATACTAACATGGATGATCCCAAATCAATAGAAGAGTCATTAGGTATGAATGATGCAAAATTATGGAAGATTGCTATAGATAAAGAAATGACAACTTTGAAAAATGATACATGGGATCTTGTACCATTGCCTGAAAGATGAAAACTTGTTGGATGCAAATGGGTGTTCAAGAAAAATATTGGTTTAGATGGAGGAATTGAGAAATACAAAGCAAGGTTGGTTGCAAAAGGTTACTCTCAAGTTGAGGGTGTTGATTATGTTGAGATATTTTATCCTCTTGCAAAAATGAAATCCATTAGTTTTTTGCTTTCTATTGATGTTGCTTATGATTTAAAGGTTGGTCAAATGGATGTGAAAATTGTTTTCCTTCATGGTGACTTGGAGGAGGATATTTATATGACACAAGCAAAGCACTACATGGTGAAAGGAAAAAGTAAATTGGTTTGCAAATTGAAGAAATATTTGTATGGCCTAAATAGATTCCTAGGATGTGGTACCACATATTTGTTGAGTTTGGGATTTGAGCATTCTAAATTGAATCATTGTGTTTATTATAAAAATGATGGTGATTGTTTCTTGTTTATTGTATTATATGTTAATTATATGCTATTTATTGGTAAAGGGAAAAGTATGGTTTTAGAACTAAAATCTCAACTTGTTGCTAAATTTGAAATAAAATACCTTGGTGCAACTAGACACATTCTTGGGATGGAAATTAAAAGAGATACAGTGAACAAAAAGTTATGGCTTGGCCAAAGTATGTCAATTCAATTTTATAGAGGTTTGATATGTAGGATTGTAGACCATTGTGTGTTCCTATTTCAACTAGAACAAAGTTATCTATTTTAGATTGTCCAACATCCCCATTACAGATGGAAGATATGAGTAGAGTGCCTTACCGAAGTGTAGTTGGAAGTTTGATGTATGCTATGGTTTGGACAAGACCAAACATTTCTCAAGTAGTGGGAGTTCTTTCTAGATATATGTCTAATCCTAGTAGAGTTCATTGGGATGCAATTAAAAGAGTCTTTAGATATTTGCACAATACCTTAGATTATTCCTTGTGTTATCATAGTAATATGACTGAAGATGAGATTTATCTTTATATTCATGGTTATATGGATCTAGATTGGGCAAGTGATGTTGATAGTAGACGATCCACCAATGCTTATGTGTTTAATTTATTTGGTGGTGCAATTAGTTGGATGAAAAAGTGATAGGTTGTCATTGCTTTATCTAATACTAAAGTTGAGTAAATAGCAAATACTCATGCTTGTAAAGAATCCATTCCGCTTAAGAGTCTATGTTAAGATATTGGAATAAAACAAGGTACAGTGAAAATTTATTGCAAAAATCAGAGTGTGATGTGTCTAGATAAGAACCCGACGTTTCATGCCATGATCAAGCACATTGATGTAAAGTATCATTTTGTTAGAGATATGGTCAAAGATGGTAGGGTGAATTTGGTTAAGGTAGAGTCTTTGATGAATGTTGTTGATTCTTTAACTAACCTTGTGAGCATAGAGAATTTTAGATGGTGTTTAGATTTAATGAGCCTTTCAACCCCTAACAATTAAGAGATGATGTTTATACACCATCTCATTTCTCTTGCAAGGTGTTCAACAAGTGGGAGATTTTTTGGGAAAATGTGTCTCAACCTTGCAATTACATAAGGTACTATTGATACGTAAGTGTGGGGGTACCCCCCACAAGGGCTCTGAGGGGATCATCCCTTGGTAGGGTTGGGGGGTCGTGTGCTTTGTGTGGGATCGAGGGCAGTGCCCCCAAAAGCTAAAATTTATTTATATTTTATTATTGTAAATATAGACTATTCATCAATAGGTCTTAGATCTAATGGTTGATATTTTGTTGGCTTGATTTTCCATAGAAGACAACCCTATTTTACAAGGGTGTTGTATTATGACTATGTATTGTGATTTATTCTGAGAGTTTGATAGTGACCATGTTTCCTATAGATCTCTAGTTGGTGATAATCTTGTGAGAAGCTTGCTCTACAAGTATATTGTAATCTTTATGATTTTTGAATAATATATTGGGTAGCTTTTGGAGTGTGGGCTTTTTCTCCTGAAAGGGTTTTCAACAACGTGAATCATTGTGTTGTGGTATGCATGATATTTGTGTTTAAGTTTCTTTAACTATTGAAAATATTAGTAAATTTTTTCATTATCCTCATCTCAAGATTAGTGTAGGAAGTTGTTTTGCTACCTTAGCTTCCTTAACAAATGGTTGTCTTTGTTGCAAGTATGAAGGTGTTTCCATTGATGTCAAAAAGCTTGCGTTGTCATTGGTGTCAATTATGTAGTGATTAAGAGAGATTGTTGCTTTGATTGGTTTCATAATGTTGTCATCAATTAAGTTATTGGTGTTAACCTCTAGTGTTGCTTTGATAAGCTTCCAGATATGGTTGTGACAGTGATAAAGATGTTGAGGATATTGAGGAAATTGATAAAAAGAGGAAATAAGGTGTTGTAGAGGTGTTATGATTTTGCTCTATATTTCTTCTGGGTTGAAGATATGATTTTGTGGTTTGGATATGTTGGTTAGAAGTGTTCAAAGTTTCTATATCCAAAATTTGGGATTCTAGATTGATGCACAAAAGAAGTTATGTTTACCAGTGTGTGAACTAGATTTGTAGTATTGCTTATAGAGGTGTCTAGGAGAAATGTTTTTTCTTTGGGAATTTATCCACAATTGTGCTTTAGGACTTTCGGTTTTGAAGGAAAGTTAATGGTGTTGATAGCTTACCTCATTCAAGTGGGTTTGAGGTTTTACGCTCCAAAAGATGGTTTTTAGAGTTATAGTGTTCGGTAGTGTAGTTTGAGTGTATTGGGATTGTACATTCTGAAGGTGTGAGTTCATGCAAAAAAAATGTTGGATCTTAGGTGGTTCGTGGATTATTCTAGATTGTTTAGAAGTGTGGTGTGTGGTTCTCAAGTTTCCCTTGGATTGAGGAAGCATTCACTTCAAAGTTTAATGGTGTTTGCACGGGTAACAACCCACCTAGTGTTTACACTACATTTAAAGATGTTTAAGTATTGATGAAGGTGTAGCATGGCATGTGAGTGTTGATTTGGGTCCCAATTGAGTTTTGTATTGATTCACTTTCATTATTATCCACCACAGGAATGCTTAGTGTTGACCTATTTTTGAATTTCTAAAGTGTAAGGTGTGTAGCCAACTTGAAGATGCTTTTAAAGTTGTGGATGGTATAAATACAAGGTGAGTTGATGTGAGATGATGTGTGGAATAGAGTTGAGTGTTGTGATGTGAAATTAAGTGCAAATATGTGAAATGTAATATGAGCTATAATGCAAGATTTTTGAATGCAATGAGATGAAGATATCTTGATCTCTTGAGAGCTGCGAATGTTGTTGGAGCTATTATGGTGGATTCTCTATTGCATTGAGATAATGTTCTCTATGTAACATCTATCTTCTTTCTTCTTTATATTATAGCAGTGAGCCTAGGTAGTGAGCCCTTCTGGATAGTGTGTCCTATTCTGGTAGTGAACCTTTTTGTACCGGTTTTGCAATTACTTATATTGTGAGCTAATCCTCACCGTGGTTTTTTACTTCTTGGTTTTTCCACATAAATCTAGTGTTCTCTTGTGTATGGTGTTATTTTTAAAACTTTTTTACTACATTTCATGTTTAAATATTATAAAAAATTAAGAGCTAATGAATTCATGTGGATCTGATTACTATTGAGGGTTTCAATGTTTTAATTGGATACAACTGATTCACCCCCCTTTTAGTTGTCTTGTTCATTCAAAAATTGGTATCAGAGTTCCTTGGAGAAAAGCTTGATCACTTGAGGGATAAGCTAGAAAGTATTTATGAAGGAGATGATAAGGTTAAACAAACTAAGATGCAAAATATAGAGACACAATTTGAGAACTTATGAATGTTTGAAGATGAAACAATTACAAGTTACATGTAGAGGGTTGGTGAAATTGTCAATGCAATGAGAGGTCTTGGTGCAAAAGTCAAATAACCCAAAGTGGCAAAGAAAATTCTAAAAAATGTTCTTGATTCTTATGGTGAAAAGGTTTCTGCTATTGAGGAAGTGCAAATTTTAATACTTACAATAGAGATCAGTTGTATGACACACTACATTTGAAATGAGAAAAATTGGTCTAAATAAAGAAGCAAAAGTAGAGATTGCTTTCAAGGCTGGAAAATCATAAAAAGTTGAATATTCAAATGTAGATGATCTTGATGATGTAGAAGCTAACTTTTTAAGAAGGATGAAAAAGGGCACCAGTAAGTACAAAGGTAAATTACCTTTCAAATGTTTCAGTTGTGGAAAAATAGGTCACTATGCTTCAAGATGTCCAAATAGAGTTGTGAACAATAAGAACAAGGTAAACACAAGAAAAATGGTCAAGAAAAACTATTATGTTAGAGAAGATGCTGCTATTTCTGAAGATGAATCTAATTATGGAGATGATGATAATGAATATTTCTTCTTGTTTTCAAAAGATGAATTTTTTTATGCTAACTCTGAAATTTGCGTGAAGGAAAGTGCTCGGGAGAAAAAGGATAAGGCTAGAGGTACTTTGGTATCTTCTTTTCATGTTAGAAAGGATAAGAACTATTGGATTATTGATAGTGGTTGCTCAAATCATATGACCAAAGACAAGAGTAAGTTTTTTAAACTTGAAAAATATGATGGAGGACTTGTTAAATTTGGAGATGATTCAGGTGCTAAGATTTTTGGAATAGGTTCAGTCAATTTTGATGGAAAGCATAATACTGAATATGTTTAGTATGTTAAAGGTTTAAGGCATAAAATCTTGAGTGTTGGATGAATTTGTAGTAAAGGGTACAATATTATGTTTTAAGATGATGGATGTGAGATTAGAAAAGGGTTCAAAACTATGATTGCTACTAGAAAGAGGATAGGCATAAATATCTATCAGCTCAAGGGTGCTGATGGTCACTATTTTATGACTTAGATCAATGATAGCTAGTTATGGCTTAGGAGGATGTGTCACATCAATTTTGATAACTTTGTTAGAATTAGTTCAGTTCAAGTAGTGAGAGATCTAAAAAATATTACAAAGCCTATTAGTTTTGTTTGTGGAGATTGTCAATTTGGAAAATAAACAAGAAGTAGTTTCAAGGGAAAAGAACAAACTTCTACCAATTTTTTGGAATTGGTGCATATAGAAATTTGCGTACCTACAAGAGTGAGAAGTATACAAGGTGATAGTTATTTCATGCTTTTGATTGATGATTATTCTAGAATGACATGAGTTACTTTTATTAGAGAGAAATTGAAAGCCCTAGATAGATTCAAAGCATTTAAAGTTATGGTTGAGAATGTAATGGATTTGAAGATAAAATTTTTGAGGTCTGATAGAGGTGGAGAGTTCACCTCCAATGAATTAAATATGTTTTGTGAGAATCATGGCATAAAAGGAAATTGTATTCCCCTAGGAATCCTTAGCAAAATGGAGTGGATGAAAGGAAAAATAGGACTATTCAAGAGGTTGCAAGGACTATGATGAAAGAAGCTAACCTACTAGAAGTCTATTGAAGAGAAGCAATTCATAGTACTGTTTACATAGTTAATACATTTCAAGAAAATGCTAACAACATAAAGAATCCCTTTGAGTTGTGGTATGGAAGGATCCATACTATCAAGTACTTTAGAGTGTTTGGAAGAAAATTCTATATTAGAAGAGATGATGAAAGCTTAGGAAAGTTTGATGTTAGGTATAATGCAATATTCTTCCTTATATACTCTACTAAAAGCAAATCTTATATATGTTACAAAAAAAGGCTACGAAGAATTGTTGAAAGTGCAAGTGTCAAGGTTGATGAAGAATTGAGGAATTTAGTGGTGATAGATGGATATGAATCAGATGAACCTACTTGTAGAGGGGAAGAAGAAGAAAAATATAAGGAAAAGGAAGTACAAAATAAAGAGGAATAAGCTTTGGAAAGGACCCCTAAGACCCCTAAGTATGTGTAGAGAAATCATTCTGAAGAAAAAATCATTGGAGAGGAGAGTAAAGGTGTGTTAACAAGAAGAAGAGCTTCTGAAGCAGAGGTAAATATGTGTTTACTTTCTAAAGTTGAACCCAAAATAGTGACCGTGGCATGCAAAGATGAATAGTGGATGAAGAAAATGGAAGAACTTATGCAGATTGAGGAGAATTAGACTTGAGAACTTGTTCCTAGACTTGAAAACAAGAACATAATTAGTACTAAGTGGATATTTAGAAACAAGCTAAATGAGAACAGACAAGTGGTAGGAAACAAGGCGAGAGTTGTGTGTAAGGGTTACTCACAAATTGAAGGAATAGACTTTGAGGAGACATTTTCTCCACTAGCTAGAATAGAAGTAATTAGGATGTTTATAGCATTTGTGGCACATAAGGACTTTAAATTTTATTAGATGGATGTGAAGTATGCTTTCTTGATTGAAGAATTAGAAGAAGTTTACATGGAACAATTGAAAGGATTTCAGTTATTAGACAAACCAAATATGGTTTGTATATTGAAGAAGGAATTGTATGGATTGAATCAAGCTCCTAGAGCTTGGTATTCAAGGTTGGAAAAGTATTTGATACAACATGGATTCAATAAAGGCACCATAGATAGTAACCTTTTACTTTAAGTTTGAGGAAGATTAAATCTTGATAGTGGTTGTATATGTTGATGACATAATTTTTTGAGGAAATGAAGCTATGTGCTAGAAATTTGTAGAAGAGTGCAAAAAGAGTTTGAAATGTCTATGTTTGGGGAGATGAATTTCTTCCTTGGGCTACAAATCAATCAAACAGATAAAGGGATATTTATTTCACAATCAAATTATGTTAAAGAAATGTTGAAGAAGTTTAAAATGGAAGAATCCAAACCAGTATGTACTCTTATGGTTACTGGTTGCAAATTGAGTAAGGATGATGAATCCCCTAAGGTTGATCAAAGCAAGTATATATCTATGATTGGTGGACTTGTATACCAAATTGTGGATTGAGGATTATTAGTGTGGGTCTATTACACTTGATCCATGATGAATCAAAGCATAATTTAGCCACTAAACCTCAATCTCAAATACGATCATTCAAATTGAAAGTTAAACTAAGCATTTATTGAAACTAAAAATTACAAAATATGAAAATAGTTAAATTCCTACTCTAACCCATTTGAAACTTACCCTGTTTTGGAATTGGTGTCGTGTTGATGTGGAACGACCCTTTCCTAATCCTACGATTAGTGATCTTGTTTCAATCGATTCTATTGAAGAGAATCAATGAAACCATTGTGATAAATTGATGAAAACATGATTTATGCTAAATTGAACATGATGCAAGCTAAATTAACATGATTTTATGCTAAAATTGATCTAAATATGCAATTGATAAGCTAATATAAGCTAATTCTAAGCTAAAATATTGAAACCCTAATTTATAAACAAGCTAAGATGGATGCATGGAATCCATTAATGGAAGATTGAAGCTATTATGAAACTAAAAATGAACTAAAATAAGCTAAAAGTGAGTAAATTGAGAGTGTGAATGCAAGTGAATTCAACAACATAAGTT
Source organism: Sequoia sempervirens (assembly GCA_007258455.2). NCBI lineage: Eukaryota > Viridiplantae > Streptophyta > Pinopsida > Cupressales > Cupressaceae > Sequoia > Sequoia sempervirens. The sequence goes on from VDFB02359729.1 coordinate 46,943, forward strand.
TTCAATTGAAAGATAGATCCATTTGTCCGCAAAGAGTATTCTATTTATAGGAGAGCAAATGAGAAATGAAGGGTTGAGATAAAAAATTTCAATCAATGATCAAGGATGGAGGAAATAGGAGGCATGGATCATAGATTCTCATCAATGGATGAGAGTGCAAGATGCGAATTAATCAAGGGTTCACATTTTTTCTAAACAAACACACTTTTGACATGCACACACAGGTTGCCAAGTGACTTGCTCAAGAGTCACAAGTTTAACTTGTTCAAGAAGCCAAGTGAGATGATTGGAGGAGAGAGAATATTATTTGGATTATTCTCATGGGTGAGGATAAAGTTATTTTGAAAGTTAAAAGAAAGTTTTAATTGTGCAAAAAAAGGACAAGGAATATTCCCTTTTAGAGGAAGATTAGTTTAATTGTTAATTAAACAAGGTTTAATCATGCAATTAGGGGATTTGAAGAATTAAATTGATATTCATTAAATGGAATGATTTAATGAAAGGGGGAAAGGTGAGATGATATTTAATTAAATAACTTACGGCTATTTAATTAAATAAGATGACCTAGGGGATTAAATTAAATAGTATGATTTATTTAATTTAATGAGATGAAGTGTTAGCTTGAAAGAGGGATGAATTAACTCGATTAAATGTGTTAGGTTAATAGACAAAAATGATGCAATTAATTAATTAGCTAGGATAATTCAATTAAATAAGTGAAAAGAATATGGGTTTCTTGAGGAAATGATGTTAGTAAACCTGATTCGAGTGTATGATATCATCTAAGACATTTTTCAATGTCTATATTTTTCCCCTCTTTGAAGCGAGGTATTTGCTACTTCGGTTCAAAGATTGATGCTCTTTGGATTAAAACTACTGCTTAAATCAAAAAATTAAAAAAAATCTGATTTTTTATATGCCCTAGTGGAAGGATAAAGCTAATTCCTTGCCCCCTTGAGAAATTGGGCGAAAATTTTGAATTTTGGGTTGATTTCTTGATAAAGGTGAAAAGTTGCCCCAGGGTTTCATAAAAGTTTTGGGATGCAAGAATTATGCCAAAAAAAACAAAAAATGATGCAAAATTAGGTTCCAATTGGAAAAATTGGAGAAAATGATGATAAACCTTAGCTTGAAAGTGAAATTAGGGAAAAAAAACCCTAATTTTCTACCATAAATAAGCCAAGAAGGGTCACTTTCAATTCATTTTTGCATTCACACCTTAAGGAATTCTTGCGATTTGAGCTCCGACCCTCCAAAAAAATGGCATGATGAGAGTTCCATAGGCACATTTTCCATTGAGTTTGAGAGTATCAATAGATTCCAGGCTCAAGACCTCCGATATGTAACTCAAAACTTGATTTGAAATTTGACTTTTTGATTCATTTATTGTGCTTTAAATTTTAAACTTTGGTGGCGTTGCTATATAGTGATTCCCATTTGAGAATTGGTGATGCTAAAATGAATTATAGTGATGCATATGTATATAGCGACACACTTCTAGATTTGGAAATTAG
>VDFB02359729.1:48556-131756 GCA_007258455.2 Sequoia sempervirens
TTTCCTTTTTCCTTAGGTCTTCCACAAACATTTAGGACCTCCTTATCACTTATGGATACCTTCCTCCTCATCTCTTTAGAAATCAAAGAACCCACCACATGTTCAATATTTAATATAACAGAAGTACTCCCAATATCCATAACAAGAGAATTCCATGAATTAGGCAATGAGTAGAATTTTATTCCATAATTTCTTTGCAGAGGTCTCTTCATGGACATTGATTAAAATAGAGTCTACAAAGCACAATATGATTATACCCTTGGCTTTACATTCCATAACATCATATTGAGTAGCCAAAGTAGGAATTGTAAGCCTTGAAGCTTTCTCACCAACAACATCCCACATATCTTGATCTATCAACAGATCCTCCATCTTCAGCTTCCACAATTCAAAATTATTTCCAAAAAAATTGTCCACCTCTATTCTCCCTAGTGAACTTGTCATCTAAAAATTCCTACAACAAGATCACAAAGTATATTTTTCACAATCTCCCACTAAAATTTTGATTAGTTCAAATAAACCCAACAACCCACAACTAAAACCATAGGTGATCCGGCTCTAATACCACTTGTAAGGAAGCTAAAGTAGCATAACAACTTCCCACATTAATATTGAGAGGATGATAATGCGGAACTTTATAGATATTTTCAACAATTATAAAAACTTAAACATAAATATCATGCATACCACAACACAATTATTTACATGGGGAAAACCCTTTTGGGAGAAAATCCCCACACTCTAAAAGCCACCCAGTATATTATCCAAAAATTATGAAGATTACAATATACTTGTATAGCAAGCTTCTCACAAGAGTATTACCAACCAAAGATCCAAGGGCAACACAATCGCTATTAGACTCGCATAATACATCACAATACACAATTGTAATATAATTCCCTCATAAAATAGGGTTTCCTTCTAAGGAAATTCAAGCCAAGTTGACTTTCAAATATGAGACCTAATGATGAATGGTCTAGATTTACAATAATAAATATAAATAAAACTTAGCTTTTGGTGGTGTTTCCCGTGAGCCCTTATCGAGGTGCACAACCTCTCATCGAGGGATGATCCCCCTCAAACCACTCATGCCCACCCCCCCCCACACTTACAATGGTACCTTATGTAATTGCAAGGTTGAGACACATTTTCCCAACACACTTGAAAGGTATTCACCTAATGATTAGATATGTATTTTGGATTTGAATACTAACATGGATGAACCCAAATCTATAGAAGAGGCATTAGGTATGAATAATGCACAATCCTAGAATATTTTTATGGATGAAGAAATGATAGCTTTGAAAAATAATGATACATAGGATCTTGTACCATTTTCTAAAGAATGAAAACCTATTGGTTGTAAATGGGCATTCAATAAAAATATTGTTCCAAATGGAGATATTGAGAAGTACAAAGCATGTTTAGTTGCAAAAGGTTACTCTTAGGTTGAGGGTGTTGATTATGGTGAGATATTTTCTCTTGTTTCAAAAATGGCATCCACTAGATTTTTAATTTCTATTATTGTTGTTTATGATTTAGAGGTTGAGAAATGGATGTGAAAATTTCCTTCATGGTGACTTGGAGGAGGATATCTATATGACACAACCAGAGCACTATAGTGTGAAAGGTAAAAGTAATTTGGTTTGAAAATTGAATAAATATTTGTATGGCATAAAATAGAGTCTTAGGATGTGATACTAAAAATTCGATACATATGTGTTGAGTTTGGGATTTGAGCATTCTAAGAAGATCATTGTGTTTATTATAAATTTTACGGTGATTGTTTCCTATTTATTGAATTATATGTTGATGATATGTTATTTATTGGTAAAGGAAAAGGAATTATTTTAGAACTAAAGTCTCAATTTGTAGCTAAATTTGAAATGAAAAATCTTGGTGCAACTAAGCATATTCTTGGGATGGAAATTAGAAGAGATAGAGTGAACAAAAAGCTATGACTTAGTAGAGTAAGTATGTCAATTCATTTTTACAAAGATTTAACATGCAAGATTGTAGTCCATTATGTTTTGTTATAGTTAGAACAAATTTAACTATTTCAGATTGTCCAACATCCCCATCGAAGATCGAAGACATGAAAAGAGTGTCTTACCAGAGTTTAGTTGGAATTTTGGTGTATACTATGGTCTACACTATACTAGATATTTCCCAAGTAGTGGGAGTTCTTTCCAAATATATATCTAATATTGGTAGAGTTCAATGGGATGCAATTAAAAGAGTCTTCATATATTTACGAGGTACCTTAGATTATTCCTTATATTATCATGGTAATTTGATAGGAGATGAAATTTACCATGATATTCAAGGTTATATGGATTTAGACTGGGTAGGTGATATTGATAGCAGATGATCCATTAATACTTTTATGTTTACTTTATTTGGTGGTGCAATTAGTTGGATGGGTAAGTGACAAGTTGTGGTTGCTTTATCCACTACTATAGCTAAGTATCTAGCATCTAATCATGCTTGTAAAGAATCCATTGGACTAAGAGACTATGTTTAGATGTTGGAATGGCTATGTGCAAGATCATCATGGAAAAAACAGGCCCTTAAGTGGCAAAAAAAAAGAAAAATCAGAGTTAGGCAACTTGACGAAAAAATTTGAATAAGTTATCTATATTATTTCAAAAATATGTAAGAATAGAATCTGTAGCAAATTAAATGTAGTTTTTAAACTACTAGGTTTTTTTTTTTTTTTTTCAAATCTATTGAGAAAATTTGAAATTTCAATGCAAGAGTAATTTAAATTTCTGGGAAAATAAAGAATCAAACACTATAACTACAATAAATGATAATATTTTTTATAAGATTTTAGACATAAGTAGAGGACTCATCCCGATGTGATGAGCATTTTTATAATTTTTTCAAGTAAATAATTAATTATAATTTTTACAACTTTTAAAAAAAATATAAAACTTGTATGCCCAACTCACCTTAACTTGGTCAAACTTCATGAAATTCAATTTTTTCTTTTTTAATCCTATAGTATAATGGCTATAGAATGATGCATGTTTTGGATTCAAAAAATTGTACACGGTTTGAAAGCTATAGATGTTTTTCTTAACTCACTTATCAATCAACACTTTAGTTGTATTCAAATAGAAAAATAAATAATAATTATTTATTTACCCAAAGTAAAGCATAATTTATATTGGTGGAAAGCTGAAAATCTTCTTTAAAACCCTTTTCATTTCATCAATTTTGGGTAAAAAAAAGTTGTCAGCTACATACCCTACAAATACCCATCATATTGCCACTTTTTGGCCCATCATGATCTTGCACATACCCGAATAAAACAAGGTGTTGTAACAATTTATTGTGATAGTTAGAGTGTGATTTACCTAGCTAAGAACCTAAAATTTCATGTCATAACCAAGCATGTTGATGTATAGTATCATTTTGTTAGAGATATGGTCGAAGATGGTAGGATGATGCTGGTTAAGATAGAGACTTTGATGAATTTTGTTGATTCTTTAACTAATCCTAAGAGCATAGAGTTCATATGGTTTTTGGATTATATGGGCCTTTTAGACACTAGCAATTAAGAGACAATGTTAATGCTCCCTCATATTTCTCTTGCAAGGTGTTTGACAAGTGGGATATTTTTTGGGAAAATTTGTCTCATTGCAATTAGAAAAGGTTTAATATTAATAGGTAAGTGTAGTGGGTGCAAGGGGCACTCCTATGGGGTTTGGGGGGCTCATCCCCTAATGGGTATTAGAGGGCCATGCACCCCGATGGGGGTTTGGGGGAAACACCCCCGAAAGCCAAATTTTATGTATATTTATTATTATAAATTTGGACCATTCATCATTAGGTTTCAAATATGATGATAGATATTTTTCTTGGCTTGTCTTTCCCTAAAAGTTAACCTTATTTTATGAGGGAATTGTATTATGGTTATGCATTGTAATGTATTCTAAGAATCTATTAGCAGTTGTGTTGCCTCTAGATCTCTATTTGGGTGGTACTCTTATGAGAATCTTTCTTTGCAAGTAAATTGTAATCTTCATGATTTCTAAATAATATATTGGGCAGTTTTTGGAGTGGGTTTTTTCTTCCAAAAGGTTTTTCCCACATAAATCATATTGTTGTCGTATGCATGATATTTATATTTATTTTTGTTTAATTTTTTGTAATTGTTGTAAAAATCTATAAATTTTTACTTTATCCTCCTCTCAAGATTAGTGTAGGAAGTTGTTTCACTAACATAGCTTCCTTACAATGATAAATTACTAAAATTGATCAATAAAAATTTATAACCAAGGTTAGTATGATCCTAATTATATATTGCACAATCAATAATATAACCCACAAGCCACTAATCCTCCTAATCTTAGAGCCCCATTTAGGATACAAGCTTAAAGGTTCCAAGAAGTAAGATTTGTAGGATGATTTACACATGAAGGATTAGAATTGTGACAAAGTTATATTGGGTTAGAAAATGTTTCATGAAAGTAGGTGTAAATATTATGATACCATGGAGAATTGGGACCAACCAATTCACACATAAGCTCAATGTTGGGAATATCATAAGTATGCATCAGCAACTGTTTGACTAGGAACTCACATCCTTGACTATTTTGAGGCATGTCCAAACAAGATCCAATTATTTTCATAGCATCTATTTCTTTATTACTTAGTCGAGGTGACTCTAGGAATATTCACCACCAATAATTCACCACCAAAAAATTCACTGCCATGACAAATTCACTTCAAGGAAAATTCATCACATATACAATTAGAATTTTGATTTATGATAATAAAAATGAAAAAAAAATCAATATATTTTATTTTATTCTAATAAACCAATTATACAATAATATCAGTCATCTATAATCAATTATACATATGAAAACTATATAATCTAATAGTTTGTATTTTTAGCTATACCCTACAAGTAATCACAAACATTGTTGGCCTCGTCATACTTAGCCACTACATTTTGTATCTATTCAGCAGAATCTCTATACTTTTTCTTTTTTTTTTCTCTTGACCACTTAAATATTGTTCAATTCGAACCTCACTTATTATTTGTTCTCTTTTAATGTTGTAAATGAATTTTCAAATATTGGGATGATGTGCCAAAGTTTTTTGTTCAAATCCTCTGTGCCAACCTTCAATTGAATTAATAGTTTTGGGAAAATCTTTTGGAGCTCTATCATAATAATTCCACATTTCAATTGAGAATTTTAGTGGTCGTCTATTGAATGAATAAGAAATTTGAGAGGTGGGTGAATCAGTTTTAGCAAATTAAAACATCAAAACCCTCAACAGTGGTCAAATTCACATGCATTCATAAAACCCTTATTTTGTTAGTGTGATTAAACATGAAATGCAGATAACAAAAACTAAAATCACATCATACACAAGAGAACATTAGATTTACATGGAAAATACAATGATGGAAAAACCATGGTGAGGATTAGCTCATAATATAAGTAATAGAAAAATCAGTACAAAAGGGCTCACTACCAAAATAGGACACACTATCTAGAAAGGCTCATAGCCAGGGCTCACTTCCACAGAAAGAATACAAGAAGATAGAAGATAAATTTTACACAGAGAATACTTCTCAGTGCAACAAGGAATCCACCATAATTTCTTGTACACTTTCACAGTCTTGAATGAAATAGTTTGGATGCCTTTAGCTCACTACCTTCAGGAACCCTAACACTAAAATTCACACTGCTCTACTCAAGTTCACATCACACACATTACTCACAACAATCTCGCATCTATCTTGCTTCTCCTCTCATCTCACAACACCATTACACTTATTTATATCACCCTCATCCTCAAAATCCTTCTCTAATTGGCACCTAAGTATTCTTGCGGTGGATAGGAATGAAGGAAACCTATATAAATCCAAACACACCTCAACATGATTTCATAAACTTTGTATGTAGTGATAACACAAGGTTGTCCAACACTAGTGTTAAAACACCATAATCATTAAGTACACGCTTCCTTAAATCAATTTGATACTTTTGGACAAAAAAATTATCTTGAGAACAATCTAGAATAATCCACGAACTGCTTAAGATTTTTCAAACACTTCATTCAAGTTCACATCATACAAATAATTCATCTCAAAATGATTGGTAAACCTTATTCACATACTGACAAATGAAACTCAATTTGTACTACAAAAAATTAGGTGAAATCTTGAATACAAAAATATATAAGCATTATAAGAAATTCCCAAATCCATACAACCTGAAGCCAAACAATGGAGAAATGTGGAGCAAATACATTTCTCCCAAGCCACAAAAAACATCACTGAAAGACTTGTTCACATACTAGTGAAAATATCTCTCACTGTACAATGATCCAAAAACCTAAATTTTGAATATAGCAACCTCTAAAAACCTTGAATAACCTATAAGATCCACACAAGAATAGCTTCAACATGGAAGAAACATGGAGCATAATATCAAAGCACACTCTAACCACCTGCACAACATAGTTTACTTTGTTTATCAAATTTTCTCAAAAGTACTTGGAAACCAAGTACCAGAGACATCATCTCAGCGCATTACTTCACTCCAACTTATCTTCATACATTGCAAAAAAATTATAGCTCCATGTACTCACAACATTTCCTCAATATCTCAACTACACATGCACAACCTACAACAACTTGTTTTGCTTTTTTTGCAATTTTCTCAATATCCTCCATATGCAACAAACTTCCTCAACACATAGTTGACATTAATGAAAACACCATCCAATATACTTCCTATTGACATCAATCACAACACCTTCATACTTGCAACAATCTCCCACTTTGTCATTGATGGCAACACAAGATGTGAAAAAACCACCAAAGACAACATGCACACTCTCCTTCCCTTTTTTTGGATTAGATAGCGTACACATCATTCTTGAACTCTCTCCCCTTATAGGATTTGACAATAATGATTAGACAACATATAAAAATTTCTCCATTGATACCATGCAATTTTTCATATGATTATCTCTCCCCTTGAGTAGAAATTTTTCACATGATTCTCTCTCCCCCTTTGACATCAATGGAAAAGAATAGAATGTTTTGCATTGTCCTCCCCCTTGACATTGAACCAAAATACTTGCTCTAAATACTCCCCCTTAGGAGTACACCCAATCAAATCAGAAATCTAATGACAACACATGATACTACCTACTCCCCCTAAGAGGTAGCCACCAACATCGGTCCAAAAAAGAGATAGATCCATAGATCCATTGGACTGATGAATCTCCATATGCATCTAGTTCAAAAAAGGAGAGGCAATAACCCCCAAATTTTCTCGAAGATACTCAAAATTATCCTTAGGAAGAGCCTTAGTAAATATGTCAACAATCCGATCCTTTGTAGGTACATACTCAAGGTTCACTTCATTCTTCATAACCTTCTCTCTCAAAAAGTGATTCCTAATTGATATATGCTTTGTTCTTGAGTGAAATACTAGATTCTTTGAAATGTTAATTACACACGTATTATCACAAAAGATAGATATAGGCTCATCATACACAACTCTGATATACTTCAATGTCTTTCTCATCCATAATACTCATGTACAACATGATGTTGTTGCAATCTATTCAACCTCAACAGTAGACAAAGAAAATGAATTTTACTTCTTACTCAACCATGACACCAATCTACATCTAAGAAAGAATGCACCACCACTTGTACTTTTCCTGTCATCAACACAACCAGCCCAGTCTGCATCAATTTAAGCATTTAATGTGAAATTAGTACACTTAAGATACCACAATCCATAATCTGAGTGTCTCTTAATTATCTGAATATCCTCTTCACAACTGCAACATGTGTCTCTGACAGGTTGTCGTAAGGTCCTAACACTTTAGTTAGAAATATATATCAATTATGTGGACCAAGTAGTGTCCAAAGGCTATATGCAATAGGGGATATTTTAGCCATCTCTCTTAGTAATATTTTTTGAATTTTTGAAATGGTTAAAAAAAAAAATTAAACTAGAAATCATGAAATTGTTTAAGCTAGAAAGGATTCAAATTCCTATTCTAGAAATCATGTAAATTATCTAAGAATCAACACTAGCAGTTATACTTATGAAATTCAAACAAAGGTGACTAACTACTAACGACTAACTACTAATTGAAAGTACAATCAACTTGTAATTAACGACAAGAGTGGGTGCTCTAAATTTCCAAGTAAATAGAACTTATAGAAAATAAACTTAAAACTACAACCTGTAGGAACACTTGAAAAAGCTCAACACAAAGTAACATTCATCTAAATATGACATGCACAAGATGGAAATAACAACATTAACAATAAAAATACTTATCTACTCTATGAGATCCCTTGAGTGGCCAGCTCTCGGGCATTCCTATGATTAGCTCAAATCATATGTGGTACTTTCACAACTTCAAAGTAAATCCATTCATAGCACTTCCATTGCTCAAAACAAATTATTTAGAATAAGACTGGCGATATTTGTTTATTCATAAAGTGTAACAACTGAGAGAACATAGTTGAACAGTATTTAGAATATATCATAATAGCATATCCTTGTTTTGGTAGTTACACATAGATATACTGTACTTATTACAAAATCCAAATTTTTTAGATGGTGGGAGAATACCATTGAAAAAGTCTTAAACAAAATTACAACTAATCAACTAATTGATGTTCATGACATAAAACATAATAAAGGCTCTGAGTGGAGCTGTAAAGTCTTAAACAAAAAATTAATAGAAAGCTTTAAAGAAATCGTCATCGGTCATGTATAAGTCTTGTATAATTACTTAAATTCTATACCATTATATCAACATTAGTTAGCTAATTCCAATCAATTTGAAAAATAAATATTTATACACCATTTTATAAAAAGTAGACAATTATTGATTCTAAAAATTAAAAAATTAGCATGACTAAAGTGGTTGGAAAGAACAAACAAGGGTATTGTTATCAATCAGATATGCACACTTTGTCAGATTTGCAAAAAATCAAACTATCTATTGAAACATGGAAACTCTTTTCAGATGTGAGTGATCTATGTGAAAAAAGAATCTCCAGAGTGAGTTGGTTCTCCAAATGATGGATCCTATCCTAAGTGATCTTCTGGGAAAAGGGGTAGAGAATATGACTGAAATGTAAAACCTATCTAATATGATCTCAAACTTAATACTGACTTTGATATTCTACCCACAAACAGTCTTCAAAAAAATAGTAATAATTCACAACCTCTCATGAACACTAGTACAAAATTGATTTGCATGAAGGTTTGGACTTAAAAACATCATGTGACCTATAATAAATGAACTTTTTGTATCAATGATCTACACTAATAGGACATGAAAAGGATCTGTAAACAGAATCACAATGTAGACATCATACTAAGACTGCAAATAGAGACAAAAATTGGAGATAGGAATGTTGCTTTTAATTGAATGGAGTAAAACTCTCAAAATCTTAGTACAAATAAGTTTACAAGCTCTTAGAATATGTATCAAAGTAAGAAACAATAATCTGAATTGAGAAAACATTAATTTTTCCTCAAGATATACCTCAAAAACCCTAATCTGAGCTCAAAAAGAAAGCTCAAGGAAAAGCATCAAAAACTAACCAAAAGATTGGCACAAAAGTGGAAATGTCACACTTTTTGCATGTACATACTAGAAAGCTCCTAAAAATAGGTCAAATCTGCTTTAAAAGTAAATAAAACACTTTATCTCTCCATCAAGAAGCTCAAATTTGACCAAAAGAAAGATCTCTCACAAATCTGCTAAAAATAACAAAGAAATAAAGCAATTTATAAAATATTTTTTATTCTTGCTTTACAATGATTTACAGATTTGATACTCTCTTAACTTGATTATCTTTTGCAATTAAAGATTTAAAGAAAATATTTTGCAAAAAATCACAATCTTAATTCTCCAATACAATATTTGATTTTCTTAAAAATCATAAAATATAAATATCATCCTCTCAATAATTGACTTCTATAAAATCAATCTGAAAATAAAACCCTAATTCACAAGCAAAATCTTACTTATAATTTTAATTGATTTCTCACAAAATCAATTAAAACATAAGATATTTATCATCATCATTTTTACTAAGGCATCATTGGCATAAAACCCTAAAACCCTAAGCCATTAAAATATTTCATTGAGCAAGCTTAAGGACTTAGGCAAAAATCAAAATATGGAAATCTCCCATAAGGCTCGACCTATGAGTTATGCATAAGATATATCAATAAAGAAATAATCCCCTAAGTCGAATTAGGGTTGGGAAAACCCTAAAGATCAAAACTAAGAGATTCCACTTATTTCGCTTCATTTTGAGAGAGAATATTTTGAAGGAAATGGCTCTAAGCGGCCGCCATGTATGAGCTATGGTTTCAGCTTGATGAGGGAGATTTGAGCCTCCATGCTCATTTTTTGTTGATTCCTCCATGATTTTAAAGGTAAGCCCATTCCTAGGATTTTTGTGGGCTTTTTGAGACTCTCTACTTCATTTTTTCAGTCATCTTTTGGCCTTAAGGCTGCAGCATAAGCATACTTTCTGATGTATTTGTGGCTTTATATCTTTTTCCCTTTTCTTCTATATTCTTGGTCTTCACTGTGAGAGGTTGACCCCTATATCTGGAAGCTTTTTAGAGCTTGGTCATGGATTTCTTTGTCCTCTATGGTGCGCATGGTAAGCTATTGCTCTTATGTCTTTCTCTTCTTTCTTTCTATAAAATGGAAGCTTAAGAAATCTTTATATACTCCAACAAAGATTACTTTTTCATTTATAAATTCATCGCCATGCACAGGCTACACCATGCTTATGTGCTTTCAATACATTTTTCTCAAAAATTTGTATGATTCCAATTTTTTCTCTTCATATTTTGATGCCTGGCATGCATACTTAAATTTTTCCATTGCAAATGAAACTCTGAAGCTAAAAACCCCTCTTCTTGACTGCGGCCACTCATGCACACATTGGGTGTTTCATCATTTTCTGGGCTCGACCCAAGAGAATGTTTTGTATCTTCTATTTTTCTGGAAAAAAACCCTTATGTTGGTGTCTGTATTTTGAGAAAATAAGATCCATTCTGCATTTCTGGAAAACTAGAGCTTGAGCTCGACCCACCATTGTACAATTTCTGCATTTTAAAGAAACCCCATGTGGGTATTCAGAAAATAGTTAAAAAATGGGTAAATTTGTATTTGGATTTAAAATACTCAAATGGGTATTTGTGATTTCAAGTATGACTATATTTTAGCTCAAAAACCCAATATGGGTATTCCTGAAACTTGAAAGAATTTCATTATTCTCTCTTTGTCAAAATTCTTGAAAAACTTGTCTTTGTGTAAGGATGGCTACTCCTCTTGTATTTTAACTTTGATTCCATTGAAAAAACCCTTAACTTGGCTTTGTAATTTCTGCTATATATATGACATCTCCATATGATTGTGAAAGAGGAAATTTTATAGCTTTAAATGATAAAACAACATAAAACTTCAAATCTATCTCAAGCTCCTATGAATAATTTGAAGCTTCTACCCAAACCCTTGTATTTTCCTGGGACAACCAAAACAAACCTTCAAAAAAAAGAAAAAATATGTGTTGAAACTTTTCATTCCTAAAGGTGGACACTATGATTTTACTTTATTTTCACTTTCCTATGAACAAAAGCTTTCAGGTTTGTTGTTTTAAAAGAATAACCACCTATCCTTCACTATATAATTGATTGCTCGAAGAGCCAAAACTCATGTAATGTAAGCATGGTAAAAATTCTACATTTTGAATCTCTGTACTCCACAAATTTCATGTACTTTCTTGGAATAAAACCCTAGCTCAAGGGCATACTAAACAAACAGTAAGATTAGAGATTCTAAAAAGAACATGAATGTATGGAATTTATGGAACTCTCAGGATATAATATATAATTTTTTCTATGCTTTGTAAACCTTGTTCATTCTACAAATTTCTCATTTGTTGTAACTTCTCATTTCACTTATGTTGCTTCAACTTAGACCCTTTAAAGCTTTTTCCATTCTTGAAATGTCTTTTACTTACTCAAATTCTTATCAAGTACTCTTTGAAAGCATACTTTGAATGATAAAAATAGTTCTCTGAAACAATGTACCTTTAAATGGTTTCCTTTATTGAACAGAGCTCTTGTTAATGAGGCATTATGTATGCCTATTCACTATCACCATCATGAGCATGAACACTATTGTAACCTCTCATAATATCATGAACATGATGAATAAACAATGCTCATGGCAACAAAAGCAAATAGTACAACAACATTTAAACTTGTAAGTATGATATTGAGGAATCTCAGTTAAATTGATTAACTCATTAAGTCTACTCATCACATGAAGCTCTCAAAATAGCATATCACTTGATTGTTATGAACGAACAATAGGCTTAATGGCTTTGATGAGTGAAACTCTGCTTTACTCCTTCAAAATAATTTAGATGAACATAAGAATTGCATTCTTTCACTCAACCCCATCTGTAATGTTTAAGGGGCAACATGCCGAGCTCTACCCTTGTGGGAGCTCGTTTTGCACCACATGCTTGGTCATCATAAGATAATCAGCTACATGACTTTTCCTATACTTGCACAGGAAGCACACAATGTTAGCAATAAAATGAACAATATATGATGATGATGTTTCCCATTCCATCTCATGTTTCTACTCTTTTCTTTAGTTGATTCTATGCATTCCAAGGATTGAAATATATTTCTACTAATAGGGCATGTAGTATAGTTCATATCCCAAGCTCTTAATTGACACCTCTCTCAATATTTTGCAAGTACAGTCAGGAGTAGAAGCATAATGGAACAAGCTACGAGGCATCAACTGAGATTAACTCAAGCAATGAAACATATGTCCCATGTTATGTGTTTCTCTCTTTCAGTTATATATTTCATTTCTTATAATGAATGGAACCGGCTAAAACCATGGCTTGTGTGGATCTTTTAATTCCCTCTTTTATTTCCATTTTGGAAGAAATGCATTGAAATGCAAAGTTTTACCGTCATTTGTATTCTTGCAATCAAATGAAAACATGTAATGTGAATAACTTAATGGAATAAATGGAAGAAATTTGTTATGCTTAATCATTTATATACTCAGTTTTGTACTCTATTTGATTTGTAAATCATTTGAGCAACAACTCCTAAAACTCAGTTTTCTCGAACAATGTATAACTGACACTTGATTAATGATAATTATAGTGCAAACAACACCTAAGCACATGCAGAAATAACTGTTCTTTCACTTTCAAATATAACAATATTTAATTAGCTCCACCAATTGAGTTGTAGCAAAAAATTGGTAACAGGTATTTAGCTCATCATGAAAATGAGTTTTTTTATACCCCATCACCCTCTCCTTCCTAAGCCTAAGTGGGTCCTCTTTCTCTCTGATTAGTCCTCTACCTCTCTGCATTCCTTTTCCTATTCATTTCATAATTTTGGAACTAAGATCATATATGTCCTCTGCCTCTTCATCCAAATGATCAAGAATTTTATGAAAACATTTGTTGAATTTAACCTTCATCTTCCATGTATATATGTCTCTAGGACTTTGATTTGTAGTGACAAAAACTTCAGGGGGTGGTTGAACAAGCAATGGAGGTCTGAACCGCATCCCTATCCACTTGGTTTTGAGTTGTAATATTTTTTTTAATGCCTCAGTCCTTCTGTAGGACCACCTTAGATTAGTGGGGGAAATTATTTCCCTCCTTTTGAGATACATAGGTAGGGAAGTGTAATGATCCTCATAGGCACTCCATGCCCTTTCTATTAATTGTGGCCTGTGAACTTTGAAATTTTCAAAGAAAATCCAGAGATTGTCATCATATTTGTTTCTTATAAATTCATAGCTTTTAATCCTTCAGAATTGGGCTTTGAAGGCAAAGGGCTTCCGATTGGGATATCTCACTTGGAGTCCTACAATTCTCTCTTCTTCAAAATATTCATTGGTTCTCTCCTACCAATGGATTTGATTATGCATATTAGACATGAAGACTCTAAGTTGTACCTCCCCAATAAAAAGGTTGATAAAGAAATTAGTGTTTTTTTCCAAAAATAGATTATGTATGAAAAATTCACAGAGAAAATTTTGTTGAATAGGGGTCGCCTCTTTGAATGTTCCTAGGAATTGTTTATCATTTGGATCATGGGGTAAATTGCAAGAGATCCTCAAAAGCTTTCATCTTAAAAATTGTCCATTTAAAAACATGGAATACAATCAGGATGGCTTTCGACAAGCTAGTAACAATTCTTCAATCTGACATGCATCAGTTTTAGCTTGGTAGAGTTTATCATAAGCTTCTTTTAATAAAACTATTTTGTGCTTAAGTTTGGCATTTCCTACCCTCGGTTGCCTCAATAAATAGCATATTTTCATCCACTTAGCCAACAATGGGGGAATGTGAATTTGAAACCATTCCATTTTAGTCAGCTTGATCTATACTTCTTTTGATTCCATCATTGGTTTCACATTGATTTCTTGCAAATCTTGTTCTAGCTCAACAGTTCTGCTCAAGGCCACATTGAGTAAAAAAAATTGTTTTTCTTGTTCTTCTACAAAGGCTTTGAGTGATTGCACCAGATTATCAGTTAAACTCTTAATATATTTATCTTTTTTAGATAAACTAGCCAAATACTCCTTATCTTTCTCATCAATTTGTTGCACTCAAGAGTGAAAATTTCCAATAGTTTTATCCCTTTAGGAATATGCAATTGATCACAAGTCATAGCACAACTGATTTCAACAATTAATCATTTACTTCTTAAAGGGAGAGGCCTTGGAAATTTCACTTTAGGCCTCTTTTCTTTTTTGTGGGGATGAGTATACTCATCTTTAGAATTCACTAAGTCCACATTTTCTTGATTCTCTGGAGTCTCTAAAAGGTTGGATGGATTTTTTGGTGCTTCGCCATCAAGACCTCTTCTATAATTTTGAGGCTTAGGGGCATCTTGAGGCACAAGGGAAGGTTATTTCAAACTTTGAGCCGCCAATCCAGATGACTCACCTCCTTCCAAATGTCTTAAGGGTTCATGATTTTCAAATTTTTGAAGAAATTTCTGCCATTTTTCTTTTCTTCAAGAAATTATGTATGCAAATTAGATGAATGAGATCATGATGTTTCAATAGACCTCAACTAATTTTTAACCTCTCTATCATGTTGATAATGGAATCACTAAGGAAGGTGGGAAGGTTAACTCTTAATTTGGGGTTTTCAGTGCCATGGCACAGGTGAGTGAGTAACCAAAAGGGGGGGCGACTATGATGGCGCATTTCCCCTCACATGTAAAGTATTTGATAATCCAACCAACCGTCATTCTCCACATATCTACAATAGAAATTCTCTAAAACCCTTTATTTTTCCCATGGGTATTCACAACTAGCAAAGGATGAGGTTCTCCCTCCCTTCTAAAGATCTCTATCATTCTTTGATAAGAAATTTTTGTAGCTTTGGTTAAATTCGCACCTTCATTTTTAATGCCAGAAAAATGAGAAATGATTTGAGGGATTACCTTAAAATTCTTTCCACACACTATCGTTTTCCCATCTGAGAAGTTTTCTACAAATTCCTTGACCGGCTATGTGTTATGCCTCTCAAATTTCTTCATGAACTCAAGCCAACCTATTTTCTGAAACAACTCTAAAATATTACTCAATGCCAAAAATTTATCTAGGGAGGTTGGTTCTGATTTACGCTTAGCCCCACCCATTTTGTATCTTACTTGTAGTGTGCTAAGTATCTGCCAAATGTCATGGCACTCTAATGGTGAAAAATTGTTTGAACAAGAGTGTTATGTAGATTAAAGAAAATGTAGTTTTTTAACCACCAGTACTTTGACACTGTTGATGGGACACGGATTAATTTTTGCAGTTGGCTTCACTATATTTAAATCATTATTTTTCATGGGATAGAGTGCATGAACTACCACGTCTCCAGTAAGGTACAATCCGCACAATTTACTAAATTTGGAAAATAAGGTGGAACATGCCAATTTATTCATTTTTATTCACAATAATTTACATACTTAAAATAAAAGATGTGCATACCTCATGTCTCATTATCGATTTTAAAATCGCTTAACTTATGCTAACATAATAGCATCATTGGATGGAATGGCGAAGGGTTGTAATGAATTTATTATGGATGAAGATGGGATGGCTTTGCAATTATTATGATGAAAAGTGGTCACAATAATTTTGATTTATTATGGTAAGAGATGGCAATGTAGGGCGTGAATTTTGGAAGTGATGGAAAAATTTAATGATGATCACGGGTATGTCATTGGAACTATCAGAGCATTTGTAGAGGAAGATAATTTACAAAATTTTGGAGCATCGCTAGAAGATGCAGCCAGGAAAAAAAAATTGGAGCATTGTTGAGAGATGCAGTCGAGGTGGAGGAGGAAAATTTTGAAGCATCGCTGAAAAATGCAACTGGAAGGAAGAAGCAAAATTCTAGAGTATCGCTAAAAGATGTAATCAAAAGGAAGAAGCAAAATTTTGGAGCATCGTTGAAAGATGCAGCCAAGATGTAGGAACAAAGTTCTGAAGCATCTTTGAAAGATGCAGTCAGAATGTAGGAACAATGTTTTAGAGCATTGCTGAAAGATGCAGCTAGAATGCGGGAACAAAGTTCCAGAGCATCACTAAAAGATGTAACCGGAATATAGGAACAAAGTTCTAGAGCATCATTGAAAGATGCAACTAGAATGCAGGAATAAAGTTTCAGAGCATTGTTGAAAGATGCAACTAGAATGTAGGAACAAAGTTTTGGAGCATCATTGAAAGATGCAGTTGGAATGGAGGAATGAAGCATATTGGACTTAACACATTCTGAAGCATCGTTGAAAGATGCATTGGACTACAGGAACAAACCAGGGAATGGAACCAATTGAATGAACAAGTTTCAAAGCATTGTTGGAAGATGCACTAGAATTTGTATTTAATTAAAAATAAATTCTTGCAAGACAAAAACAAAATTTAGCCAAGACCAAAAGGTCAAAAATACAATAGAAATTCTCTAAAGTGATTATACATACACATGCAAAAAAAAATTTATTATTTCAGTTAAAGAAAATACATTGAACTAAAAATTACATTAGCTTTATCATAGTGGATTCAATGCATTGTATTTCTCCTTGCATTTCTAACATCTTTGTAAATTAATCATCTTTGTTGACAGGTTTGTGGTAGATTCATAATCAATGACCGTTGACTAAGTGAGTTTGAGTGTCACCATCAATAGGTTTGAGTTGTACTACTCTATTTGGAAATACTTCAAAAATTTCATATAGACCCAACCAATGAGTCCTCAGTTTCCCTTGGTGATCTTTATATCAGGAATCAAATAACAGCGCCCAATCCCCATTGTGGAACTCTCTTTCTTTTATGTTTTTATCATTCTAGGCCTTTCGTTGTTGTTGAACTAGTTTAGTTTGGTGGACAACTTCTAAATGGAGTTCATCTAATTCATTGAGTTGTAGAACTCTTTCAACCTGGGCCCGTTTGAGGTCTAAGCCTAACTCCATTTATGTTCTGAGAGTTTGAAGTTCAAATTTGATGGGTAGAAGAGGTTTCTTCCCAAAAACTAACTCATAAGGAGTAAAACCAGTGGTTGATTTCCAAGTTGTATTATAGGCCCAAACAGCTTCGGGTAATTTTTTGGTCCAGTCTCTTCTTCCTGATGAAGTTGTTTTTGTTAAAATATTCTTAAATTCTTGATTAGTGACTTCTACTTGACCATTTTCTTGTGGGTGATAAGATGACAATTTTTTATTGTTTACCTAAAAAATGATCAATAAAGGCTAGCATAAATTTGGACATAAACTAGGGTCCTTGATCTATGACAATTTTTCTAGGGGCTCCAAATATGAGAAGAACCCTGTTATACAGGAAATCAGCAACTTGTTCTTCCCTAGCAACTCTTAGGGCTTGGACTTCCACCCATTTAGTTAGATAGTCAATACAGACCAAAATGTATTATTTGCCTTGTGAACAAGGGTCTATAGGACCGATAAAATCTAATCCCCACTTTTCAAATGGTTCAAAAACTACCTGCAGTTATAGAGGCATGTCATTGAATGCAGTGGGTCTTCCTACTCATTGGCATTCATCACAACGGTGAACATAATTTTTCACATCTTTATGCATAGAGGGCCAGTAATATCTTGTACCCAAGATTTTATGGGATGTCCTCTTGGCAGAGTAATGGTCTCCAGAGGGGTCATCATGGCAAGCTCTAAGGATGCTATATATTTCATCTTCTCTAACACAACATTGTAAAACCATATCAAGGCCGCATCGAAATAGCATTTCATTAATCCATTTGAATCGAGCACTTTCTCAAATAGGTCATTTCTTTTTCTTTGACGTAAAGTTTGGTGGGAACTTGGAAGTGGCTAGATAGTTGGAAATGTTAGTAAACCAATGGGTTTTAAGGGAGATGGAAAATAAATTTTCATCTGGGAATTCATCTTGCATAGGAGCACAATCTCCATTATCTTGTTTGATCTGGATAAGAAATTTGTGACTACATTGAACTTCCTGAGTTTATCAATGATGGTCATATTGAATTCTTGTAGAAGCAATAACCACTTGATTATTCTTCCATTTACTACAGATTTTTTATTAGGTACTTAATAGCTAAATGGTCTGTGAACACAGTTGCTTTGTACCCTGTGATGTAATGTCAAAATTTATTGATTCCATGCACCATAGCTAATAATTATTTCTTTGTAGTGGTGTAGTTTCATTCTGTGGGAGTCAAATTCTTACTAATGAAATAGATGGCATATTTTCCTCCATTCTCATCTTCCTGACCTAAAACTGCTCCAATAGCATCATTGGAAGCATCTACATAAATATGGAACAAAAGGTTCTAATTAGGTCCACATAGGATAGGAGCAGAGATGATTTTCTCCTTAATGGTTTCAAATGATGTTTGAAATTTTGTTGCCCACGAAAAATATATATCCTATTAGAGGAGGGAAAATATGGGAGTTGCAATCTTGCTAAAATTTTCTATGAATCTTTAGTAGTATCTAGCATGTCCTAAGAAAATTTTGACATCAATTTGGTTCTTCAGAGTCTCTAGTTGTATTACCTCAATTTTCTTAGGGTCCACTTTTATCCCCTCAGTTGAAATGTGGTTTCCCAACACTATCCCTTGTTCCACCATTATTAGACATTTTTCATGACTTAGGGATAGCCGATGGTCCTCACATCGCTTCAATACTTTTTCCAAATTTTAAAGTCCATCAAAAGTGGAACCATACACGGTGAATACTTCCATTTAGACTTCCACACAATCATTCACTAGCTCAAAGAATATAGCTAGAATAGCTCTCTAAAATGTTGCAGGAGCATTGCATAGCTCGAAGGGAAGGACACAATATGCGAATTTTCCCTAGGGCCAAGTAGAAGTTGTTTTTTCCTAATCTCCTGTTGCTACTTGTATTTGGTTATATCCACTAAATTCATCCAGGAATGAGAAATACTTCCAGCTAAATTATCCAAGACTTGGTCTATGAAAGGTAAAGGGAAGTAATCTCTATGGGTAGATTTGTTGAGCTCCCTATAATCAATGCACACTCTCCACTTCCAATTTTTATTTGGGACAACTACCAGACATGAAACCCATTTTCTATCATATATGGGATAGATGAATCCTACTTGCAATAGTTTCTCAATTTTTGTTTTAACAATGTCTTTGAGAGCAGGGTTGAGTCTTCATTATGGTTGATGAACAGGTCTAATATCCTCAATATAGATGTGATGGGTACAAACACTTAGGTCCATTCATCTCGTGTTTGTATAATCCCAAGAAAAATCTCTAGATCTATTTATCAAAACATCAAAAAAATTGAGCTCCTCTAACTTTGTCAACCAGCTACTGATATTTAAAGTTTTTCCTCATAGTAACATGATGGTTTTGACTCTCGAGTAGTTGGAGGTGATAGTATGAACTTCTCTGGTTAAGGTGTTGAGAGGACAGCTATGTGGTATAGTTCTATGGATTCTCACAATATCTTTGAAGAGGTGATCCTTTTTCAGAATGATATTAGCCAGGGGACAAGGTAACCCTATGAAGTTGGTGTAATCATATTCAATGTGATCAATGATTATTGGATGCCCTAAAATATCTTCCACCTCTAAAATTTCTTCATTACTTGAGTCTACAGTAATATTTTGCATATTTGTTTTCTAGTTCATCTTCCAACTCTTTACCATGTTGTTTAATGACTACCATAGCAAGTGAGGCTAGATTCTCTTGTTTGTTGGCACCAATTGGTTCATCAACCCAAACTTGGTTATGTTCAATAGGTTGAGCAAGGGGTATAAGAATAAGTGTTTGCTATTGGGACCATGTGAAGTGGTCACTCCTACTCTGCAGTCAATCTTGGTTGCAACTATAGCTAACCACAGTCTACCTAATATTATAGGATAACTATCCTTGGGTGTGAGGGACTAGGTTATTTGGAAGTCTACTGGTTATTCCCAACCGTCAACTTTAACAAAAAAAAATTCTAGGACACCTTTGGGAATAGCTATGGATTGATTTTCCATTTGCAATACGGTAGTTGTGGGATACAAATTAGTGAGTCCCAATTTTTCCATAACATCCACCATCATGACATTAATGGTTGCTCCTAAGTCCACAAGTGCATTAGGTATTGCTACCTCGTTGATTGTCACTATTATGAGTGGACTGCTTGGGTCATCATATTTTTGGATTGAGGTTTTTCTAGCCAGAATTTCAACTAGATATCCATTTATGTGCACAATGTTAATCTATTTTGGTTTCTTTCCCTGTGTTTTGAGGCACAACTATTTAATTAACTAGCTTAGTTCAAGAATTTATTTAATCGCTTGTAACAATGGAACCTTGATTTGGAGTTGCTTGAATTCTTATATTAATGCAGTTTCAATGGATAAGGTCATTTCAAGGGTTATTCAAGGTAGTTGCTTTGAGGCGCTTGAGTTTTCTTTTTCAAGGTAGGATCCTTCTGTAAAATATTTTTTGAACACTAACCATCCTCTTCTTGAGGTAACTCGAGAGTTTTAGATATTGTGGAGGAGGCTTGTCTTGATTACTCACTGGGTTTTTCACCTAAAGGCATGGAAGGTTTCTTAGTCCTTTCAACAAATTCTTCATTCGGTTCATCCAGCATCTCAACTATGGTAGGCTATTGGAGTTTTTTTCCTTACCTCAATTACAGGTTTCCACATTGGATGGCATTAAGTCCAGTCATGTTTTCTTGTTCTATCAAATACACTGGGGTATTTTGAGAATTATTCTTTGGATTAGGAACAGATTGTGTTGGGAGTTGTGGTTGGTTGACCTACTCATTCTATTGAGTGTTTTGAGGAGTTGGTAAAAGGTTCTGCTATAGAATAGGTATCCTCCTTGGCCCATTATAAAACTAATTTGTAGTTTGATTCCATTGAGGTGTAGGATTTTGAGGATACTATTGTTGTTGAGTTTGGTTTGGCCATTGTGGATTTCCCCATGACTGGTTTTCCCATTCAGGTGGTCCCCAAGGGTAAGGTCCCCAATTAGGTGGTTCTTGAGGCCAAGGTGTCGCCCACTAATTATTATTCCAATTATTTGGGGGCTTCCAATTGGGATTTGAATTCTATCCATAAGAGAAATTCCCTCTAGGTCTTTGATTCACAAAATTGATCTCCTCCTCAACATGAGATGTCCTTCTCTTGTAATTTTTTATTGCATTTAGGATCTCACATTGATCAATGGCATGAATCTTCTCACAAACTTGGAAAATGTCAATTTTTTCCAAAGGGAATTCTCTTAATAGATGTTTATTTTGGCAGCTAGGACAATAGATGGATAAGGTCTCAGGATTATTTGTTTTGGCATGTATTCCATCCAGCATAGTGTTTAGCTAAAGAAGAATGTCAATTTTGATATTTTCTAATTCCTCACACAGTTTACCTATTTCATTAGAACCTCTAAAAATACTAGATTGATGGATACCTCCTTGAGTACGAGAGAAATTTTGGCATAACTCAGTGATATTATCGAGTCCAATTTGGGACACATCTCTTTTCCCTATTAAATCTAGACTTCTAGCATCTTCATTAAGTCCTTTGAGAAATATGTTCTTCAAAATTTCCAAACTTATGGATTCTTCACCACATCATTTAGATAAGAAGATGAACCTATCCAGGTAATCTTCTTGGCTTTCATCTTCATTTTTTCTTAGTTTGAACAGCTCCTTTTTCCTATCTCTAACCCTACATTAACTTTGGTATTTGTCCAAAAAGGCAGACTCCATATTGTTCAAGGTGGAAGTCAACCTTGAAGCTAATCCCATGAACCAATGCATTGCAGTGTCCTTCAGAGTGGAGCGAAAGAGTTTTAGTTTTTGGTTATCATTTTTGTAGTCATACGTTTGACACAAAACTTTAAACTCAAAAAGGAACTAGTCAGGGTCTTCGAAAGATAAGCCTCTGAAGGTTGGTAAGATGGATGGTGAAATGTTTTTCATGGGTGTGTCATCATTTTTGTTGAGAGAAATAGGATAGGTAAATGTTTGTGCTCCCCCTCTTGGGTTATCACCATCTCTATGGTTTTTTCTCCTTTCATTGAAAGGGTTATCATTGTTTTTATCATCCATGATGTCGACAGGAATGCTTTCTTCTTCAAAGGTTTGCTCTAATGGTTGAGTTTCTAGGGTATGCTAGGAGGTCTCAGGTTGATCCTGCTCGATCAATTCATCAATAAGTTCTTCAGCTGAGACTTCTACCTCCTTGTGTGTGGTTGGAACTACTATTGGGGGGGGTTCGGTATGAATCTTTTGTGTGGACCTCGCTTCCTGACCATGCAAACAAAGAAGCCTGACAACTATATTTTTTTCTAAAAGAGGTATGCAAGCAATCTCCCATTAACACTAGAAAAGTAATGTCCCCAGTAATGGCACTAAAAAGTGACAAGATATCATAAGGTCCTAACACTTTAGTTAGAAATATGTCAATTATTTCAACAAAGTAGTGTCCAAAGGTTGTATGCAATAGGGGATATTTTAGCCATCTCTCTTAGTAAGATTTTTTGAATTTTTGAAATGGTTAAAAACAAAAATTAAATTAGAAAGCATGAAATTGTTTAAGCTAGAAAGTATTCAAAATCATATTCTAGAAAGCATGTAAATTATCTAAGAATCAATAATAATAGTTAAACTTATGAAATTCAAACAAAGGCGACTAACTACTAATGACTAACTACTGACTGAAAGTACAATCAACTTGTAATTAATGATAGGAGTGGGTACTCCAGAATTTCCAAGTAAACAGAACTTAGAGAGCATAAACTTAAAACTACAACCTACAGGAACACTTGATAGATCTCAACACAAAGTAACATTCATCTAAATATCACATGCACAAGATGGAAATAACCACATTAACAATAAAAATACTTATCTACTCTATGAGATCCCTCGAGTGGCCAGCTCTCAAGCGTTCCTACGATTAGCTCAAATCACATTTGGTACTTTCACAACTTCGAAGTAAATCCATTCATAGCACTTCCATTGCTCAAAACAAATTATTCAGAATTAGATTGGTGATATTTATTTATTCATAAAGTATAACACAAAGAACATAGTTGAACAATATTCAAAATATATCATAATAGCATATCCTTGTTTTGGTAGTTACACATATATATTGTACTTACTACAAAATCATAATTTTCAAATGGTGGGAGAATACCATTGAAAAAGTCTTAAACAAAATTACAACTAACCAACTAATTGATGTTCATGACATAAAACATAAGAAAGGCTCTGAGTGGAGTCGTAAAGTCTTAAATAGAAAATTAACAGAAAACTTTAAAGAAATTGTTCCACTATGCACGCCTAAATTTCTGGCACCCAAACTTTTGATGCTCTAACTTCAACTTCTTGAAGTCCACTCCATTCATCTATCATGTATAAGTCATGTACAATTACTTAAAGTTTATTCCATTATTATCAACATTAGTTAGCTAATTCCAAACAATTTGAAAAATAAAGATTTATACACCATTTTATAAAAAGTAGACAATTATTGCTTCTAAAAACAAACAAATTAGCATGACTAAAGTGGTTGGCAAGAACAAAGAAGGGTATTTAGCTCATCATGAAAATGAGGTTGTTTATACCTCATCAGTCTCTTTAGGATCTTCTTGAAATCTAGCCACAAGACAAACTACATGCATGATATCTGGTTTAGTAGTAGTTAAATATAGCAATCCACCAATCATAGATCTATACTTACTCTAATCAGACTTAAGTGAGTCATCATCTTTGTTCAATTTATAACCAGTCACCTCTTCTTCCAATTCACCATTTAGAAAAGCAGATTTCACATCCATCTCATAAACTTTAATTTTTTTATGTTCTACAAATTCCAAAAATATTTTGATAGCTTCCATCCTAGCCATAGGATAAAAATTCTTATCAAATTCTATACCTTCCACTTATGAGTAACCCTTACACACAAGTCTTGCCTTGTTTCTTACTTCTCCATTCTCATTGAGCTTGTTTTTGAATACCTATTTAGATCCAATTATGTTTTTGTTTTCCAGTCTAGGAACCAATTCCCAAGTTTTATTTTTCTCCATCTACATAATTTCTTCATCCATTTCCTTCATCCAATGTTCATCTTTGTATGCTTCATTCACTATTTTAGGTTCAACTTTAGAAATTAAACACATATTTACCTCAACTTCAACAAATTTTCTTCTTGTCAATACACCTTTCCTCTTGTCTCCAATGATCTAATGTTCGAAATGATTCTTTTGCGCATACTTAGGGGTTTTAGGGGTCTTCTCTAGAGCTTATTCCTCTTCATTTTTCACTTCTTGTTCATTAGCCTTTTATTCTCTAACTTCTCTACAATCAGGTTCATCTAACACATATCCACCCACTGCAATTGAATTCTGCAAGTTTTCATCAACTTTAACATTTGCACTTTCAACTATCTTTCTCAACCCTTTGTTGTAACATCTATAATCTTTGCTTCTAGTAGAATATCCAAGGCAGATACCTTCATCAAATCTTGCATCAAACTTTCCCAAGTGTTCTTCTCTTTTGATATAACATTTTCTTCCAAAGACTCTAAAGTACTTCACAGTAGGAATCCTTCCATACCATAGCTCATAGGGAGTCTTTGTGTTGTTAGCTTTAGCTTGAACTCTATTAAGTATGCAAACAACAGTATGAATATCTTCTCTCCAGTGGACTTCTAGTAGATTTTCCTCTTTCATTATAGTCCTTGCAGCTTCTTGAATAGTCATGTTTTTCCTTTCAACAACTCCATTCTGCTAAGAAGTTCTAGGGGTGATATGTAATTAAAGGTTTACAAATTAACTTTCTCTTAATTCTAATTACAGATTTTCCAAGATCATAAATAGAATTACATGGGTATGTACATTAATTGTTGAAATTACAAATTTGAGTTCACTTAACTCTTTACACAAATTAATAAAACATTAACTAATTACTTCAATAACGTAATTAAAACTCAAAGAAGAAATTAAAGTTTAACATAGAAAGAATAGAGAGAGACAACAAGAAATTTTTTAACGGAGTTCACCCATATGTTCAGGCTACGTCTTTGGGTTTGCTTCTCAATGTAGGACCACTTTATTAATGGCACCAAGCTTTTAATTGCCTTTGTACATCATCCAAGCTTCAGACCTATATTAGAATTTCTCTCACAATCTCTCTCCAAAATTACTTTGCCTAATTTCCTCCCAACAGAATGTTGATTTCCCTCTCAATATGAGAATTTCCTCCTCTAAACCTTCTATTATAAGAGCAAAAATCCCCCCTTTTATACACCAATTTTTCTTAATATGGTTCATAACCATATTATTTTTATAATCTCCCCATATCTCCCATTTACAAAAATAAATCTTCATATATCCCCTTAAAATATCACTAAAATCCTTAATAATCTTTTTAAAATTACTTAAACCCCTTAATAAATCTTTTTAAAACATCTTAAAATTATTTTAAGCCCCTTGTATTATCATGAATTGGGCCTAAGAGGGGTTTATAATGTAATTATAGGGGTTTATCGGCTTTAGACTATAATAAAACAAAACTGCCTACGAAAGATTCTCGAAGGATGTGCATAGCACAATGGTAGGGAGAAAGAGTGTGAGGAGAGGGGTCGGTGGTTCAAACTATTATCCCCTCTAAATGGATCTTTTTCTTCTTTAAAACAAACTGATGCCCCTAAAGATTTGAAGCAAATCTCAAGGCGCAACAGTGGGAGTGAAGAGTGGGATAAGGTAGGTTGGGGTTTGGCCCCCAACCGCATTTTTTTTGTTTAACAAACAATTGTAAACACTACTAGAGGAACTTAGCAAGGGTACCACATGGCACCATCTAATTGGTCCATGTGGTATCCACTAATTTTCTCACTAATAACACATCACTTGCCTTGGAGGACACATGTTATACTGTGATTTTCCCAACTCAACACCTATATGTTGACTCACCTGCCCAATCAGATGCCATGTGTCAGGGTTTGATTCGTCCACATCATCGTACGGCTCTCCATGTCAGCATGTTGACATCATGCTGAAAACATCACTGTACTATCCAATTAGTAGGGTCAACCCTCAACTTTGACCGGACATATCTCATGTGTACAAGCTCCATTTGACGTGAAATGAGCAGTGTTGGATTCATATCATCGAGCTCTTCAATTTGACACCATCTTTGATCAATTTTGAGATGATCAAATTTTTTCCCTTGCATCCCACCTCCAATATTCCTACTTTTTCCAAAATTTGACAAAGCATATCTTTTGTGTACAGTCTCCTTTTGATGCAATTCAAGTTGTCAAGATCGTATCAATGAGCTCTATGCGATGATGCTATTTTTGTTGGATTCTAAGACTATGAAACCTCAAACTCACAAAATATGTTAAAGTCATTGGAGGTGAATTCACCACCTCTATCAAACCTCAAACATTTGATTTTAAATCCATTCCATTCTCAATCATAGCTTTAAATCCTTTGAATTTATTGAATGCATCATATTTTTTCTAAGTATCCCATGTCATCCTAGAATAATAATCAATCAAAAGCATAAAGTACCTATCACCTTATAGACTTCTCACCCTTGTAGAAACACAAAAATATGTATGTACTAATTCTAGTAGTCTAGTAGTAGATTGTTCCTTTCTTTTAATTTTTTTCCTTTTTTTTTCCAAATTGACAATTCTCACAAACAACATTGATAGGTTTTGTGATTCTTGGTAGATCTCTCACTACATGAACTTAACTAATTCTTGCCAAATTATCAAAATTCATGTGACACACCCTTCAATTCCATAACCAACTATCACTAATCTAGGAAATAAAGCAATGTCCATCAGCACCCTTAAGTCGATAAATGTTTCCATCTGTTCTTTTTCCAATGGGAATTATAGTTCCAAACCCTTTTTTTATCTCGCATGTTTCATCCTTAAAAACAATATTATATCCTTTGCTACAAATTTTCCCAACACTCAAAAGGTTATGCCTTAAACCCTTAACATAGTAAACATTGTCAGTGTTATGCTTGCCATCAAAACTAATTGAACCTATTCCACAAATCTTAGCTTTTGAATCATCTCCAAATTTAACTAACCCTCCATCATATTTTTCAAGTTTAACAAACTTACTTTTGTCTCCAGTCATGTGATAAAGTGGCCACTGTTAACAACCTAGTAATTCTTATCTTCTTTAGCATGAAAAGTAGATACCAAAGTACCTTCAACCTTATCCTTTATCTCGAGAACACTTTCCTTCACACAACTTTCATGGTTAGCAGAAGCATATTCTTCTTTTATAGCCAAAACAAGCATTCATCATCATCAAAATCTCCATAATCAGATTCATCATCAGAAATGCCAACATCTTCTCTAATATAGTAAGCTCTTTTAATCATCTTTCCTTTATTGTCCTTATTCTTATTGTTTATAGTTGTTTTCAGACATCTTGAATCATAATGACCTATATCACCACAACTAAAATATTTGAAATGTGATTCACCTTTGTACTTATCGGTGCCCTTTTCGCGTTTCTCACAAAGTTATCTTCCACATTATCAAGATCTTCACCATCTGAATCTTCAACCTTCTCTAATTTACTATCCTTGAAAGTGGTCTCTACTTTTGTATCATTCTTAAAACCAAGTTTTCTCAATTCAAATACAATTAATGTACCAATCAACTAATCTCTGGAATATTTGTCAAAATTTGTAGTTTCCTTAATAGTTGATATTTTTTCATTGTAACAATTAGGAAGAGATTTAATAACTTTATTTACTATTTTAGATTCTTTAATTGTTGCAACAAGACCTCTCACATAACCGACCAACTCATCAACTCTTTGTATGTAGACTTTAATTGTTTCATCCTCAGACATCCAAATCATTTCAAATTGTGCATTCAAGTTCTACAAATTTAATTGTTTGACCTTTGGATCTCCTTCATAATTGATTTCTAGCTTATCCCAAACCTCTTTAGCAGTCTTCAAACTCATAACTTTTACTAATTTAGATTTTGAAAGACTATTCACAATAATAAATCTTGCCTTAGCATTGATCCCATGTACCTTGATCTTTGCACTTGTTCTTGGACCATTTGGATATGGAGTATATGCAGTCATATAAGCCTCTTCAATCTTATATCCTTGAGCTTCCAGAAATCCTTCCACCTTTGTCTTCCAAAATGCATAATATGTGCCATCGAATCTAGGGCATTCCAAAGCAACCTTGTTCGCCATCCTGGATCTACCTCAAGTGGTTAAGCAATTTTCCAAGGAACCTTTCTCTAATACCAATTGTTGAATGAACAAGACAACTGAGAGGGGGGTGAATTAGTTGTAGCAAATTAAAACATCAAATCCCTCAACAGTAATCAAATCCACATGCATTCATCAAACCCTTATTTTGTTAGTGTGATTAAACATGAAATGTAGATAACAAAAATCAAAATCATAACATCATACACAAGAGAGCATCAAATTTACGTGGAAAACCCAATCAGGGAAAAACCATGATAAGGATTAGCTCATGATATAAGAAATAACAAAACCAGTACAAAAGGGCTCACTACCAAAATAGGACACATTGTTTAGAAAGACTCATATCCAAGGCTCACTTCCACAGAAAGGATACAATAAGATAGAAGAGAAATGTTACACATAGAATACTTTTCAATGCAATAAGGAATCCACCACAATTGCTCGCACACTTTCATAGTCCTGCATGAAATATTTCAAATTCCTTTAGCTCACTGCCTTTAGGAATCCTAACACTAAAATTTGCACTACTTTGCTCAAATTCGCATCACACACATCACTTGCATCAATCTCGCATCTATCTTACTTCTCCTCTCATCTCACAAGACCATTACACTTATTTATATCACCCTCATCCTTAAAATCCTTCTCTATTATCGGCAACTATTTGTTACACTTACAAATTCAAAATAGGTTAGCACCTAAACATTCCCATGGTGGATAGGAATGAAGGCAATCTACATAAATCCTTTATTAGGACCCAAATAGATCCAAACACACCTCAACACACTTTCATAAACTTTGTATGTAGTTCTAACACAAGGTCAGCCAACACCAGTGTTAAAACATCATAATCATTAAATACACACTCCCTTAAATCAATCTGATACTTTTGGACAACAAAATTATCTTGAGCACAATCTAGAATAATCTATGAACTACTTAAGATTGATCAAACACTTCATCCAAGTTCACATCATACAAATAATTCATCTCAAAATGATTGGTACACCTTATTCACATATTGACAAATGAAACTCACTCTGTACTACACCAAATCAAGTGAAATCTTGAATACAAAAAGATATAAGCATTATAAGAAACTTCCCAAATTTGTACAACCTAAAGCCAAATAGTGGAGAAACACAGAGCAAATACTTTTCTCCCAGGCCTCAAAAAACATCACTGAAAGACTAGTTCACACACTGGTGAAAATATCTCGCATTGTATAATGATCCAAAAACCAAAATTCTAAATATAGCTCTGATACCACTTGAATTAGCCTGTAAGATCTATATAAGAATTTAATTAACAAAACAGAGAAACTAAAACATTCACAGAATAAATCATAACACAGAATTTAACGTGGTTCACCCAATCTGGGCTACATCCACCAAACCGCAGCCATCCAATACTTTTATTATCCAGTGAAAAACCCTATTACAATCTTGCGAATAATCAGTCACCACATACCAACAACTTCTTCAATATCTCAACTACACATGCACAACCTACAACAACCTGTTTTCCTCTTTTTCACAATTTTCACAATATCCTCCATATGCAAAAAACTTTCTCAACACATAGTTGGCATTAATGACAACACCAGCCAATAGAATTCTTGTTGAAATCAATTACAACACCTTCATACTTGCAACATTGTCATCGTTGATGTCTATCGAGACATCTAATACATGTATCCTCAAAATAATCAACTAAATATTGAGCTTCAAGAGGTATAATATTGTTCTCACATAGTGTGTCAAATGCATTTACTACATCACACACAGATACAAATGCTAAGGAAAACAACAAGCACATATTGAAAACAAAGCTAGTATCATTTTCATAATGGTTCTTTAATCTATGAGCTTGTATTTTGTAAAAAATACATTGGAAAAATGAAAAAAGTACCCATGTAATTTTGATGTTAGAAACACTATTTTTGTTACACTTATCATAACTTTTTCAAAATCTATTGTTATTGATCCTGGTAATGTTAATGGTACCAGCTCTTTTATTTTTTGAAGTAGTCGTATATATACATATTTTCAGTCTTATCGGGAAACAATTCATATAGTAAAGATAGAAAAACATTTTTTTGTAGCCCATATAGAGTATATAATTAGTAAAATAGTTGTGAAATAGTTTTAAAAGTGGCATAATCATACTAGTGTTTGCATTACACCAATGCTCGAAGATTTCTTTTAGTAGAAAATATTAAAATCCTGTTGTTATTAGGTCCATAATTGAATAGAAAAAATAGCTCTCCATGATGTTTTTTTGTATATTCTTCAGGAAAAACTATGTCTTCTTGGCGCACTGGGATAGCAGGCCCAACATATTGTCTAGCTCTTATATTTCTTATTGTTCTCTTCATGGTATCTATACTCAAATTTTTAGGAGCTATTTCCTGGCTGCATTCAACAAGAACACTTCCTATTACAAATTGTGGTGTATCACACATATTTTTAGCAGTATCACTAATATCATTCAAAATTTTAGTGGCTTCGACTTTTGTTGTATCTATAGTATGGTTACGTTCCTTAAAAAATTTAATGATTATGTCACCTTCAGTAGTCAGGAAAGAATGACACTTGGTCTTTTGATATTCTTCACATCTCCATCGAACTTTGTTTCTAGTTTGTCTTTCTTTATAAAAGATATAACCATCAACATGTTGGTGTAGGTTTTTATTTTCCTAGTGGGTTATTTATTTTCCCTTAGTCCTATGTTTTTCCTACACTTTTATTAAGTTTTCTTAGGATAATAAAGTGAGTTTATTATTTAATAACTAGGAGATAAGCGATGTGGTGTCCCCTTTCTTAAAGGGTGAAACACTTTCCACTTTTGGTGGTCATCTCTACTTTTGGTGGCCCATATCCACTTTTGGTGATTAATTACTATTAGTTTGATTTTCCACCTCCATCATCTCCTTAGTTCTATATAAACTCACTACCTAGCTTGTATATTCATACTCTTGCATTCTTGCATAGTTTGGTATACATGCACCTTGATGCATGTAGTCATTATTCTGTAAATTTGCTTTGAGCTTATAATGCAATCTTGTCATCTTTACATTTGCACATATTTTGGAATCTCAAGTCTGTAATTGTGTTATTTCATTTACAATTTTATAGCTTATTTCTCTCATAAAAGATCTTGGTTACTCAATCTATTTCAAATTTCTAACATGGTATCAGAGCTTAGATTTTGATATTTTTGAGTACTTGGATTCCTAATTAAGAGATTGGAGTTTTTTATATGATCTTGTAAATTCTCATACGCTCTTCTCTTATTTTTTATACGATTTGGAGAATCATAAAGGAATTATGAAGATCTATTAATCCTATATTTGTGTGTTTGTTTTTGGTGATATCTGGTGATTGAAACTATTTTGGCTATAGTAGTAATCTTTTTTATTGTCTCGTTGCATCTACCAGGCTCGAGAAAGTCAGATTTGGCTTTTGTTTCACTTAATTTGGCCACCATATGACATAGTAGCAAATAAGGATTTGAAGCTCAAATCTGACAAAAAACTTTTTGCAAGAGAATTTTTTGCCCAAACGGACCTTTCCATTGCATTTAGAAGGCCCAAAAACCCCTATTCTCATATTAAATTTTTCCATTTTAGGAAAATTTAATTTTTGACAAATTTTTATTTTGTAAGGGGGTCATCACTGTAGGCTAAATTCAACCATTTTTTAAAAAAATTATAACTTTTCACTACGGTGCTTTTTTTTGGCAAACGAGATATTATTAGATAGCTAGAGACTAGCACTTTCCATCTACAAAGGAATTGAAAAGAATTTTTTCCATTTTTTGTTAGATATTGTAGGTTGAAGTTGTTTCATTTTTTTCTTCAACGAGCCATAACTTTGACCCCGAAGCTCTATTTTTTGGAAACGAATAGATGTTGGAAAGGTATTGAAGAGAACTACATAGTTACAGAGCTAACTTTTCTAGATTTTATGTTAGATTCATTATGTTTCAAAATTTATAATTTTGGTCATTGTGGGTCTATTGAGCATTGTATCTTGGAAAAGGCTTTATAAATTTTGTAGTACCCCTCCATTTATGCTTATGTATTATGTTTGCATGTTTTCACACTGTTAGACTTTGGTACTTTGGTTTGGATATTTTGATCGCTGATTTTGAGTGACAGTGGTTTCACTTTGTGATATGATGATACATTGTATGGTGATAATTGATTTATGACATGCTTTGTGATAGTGTAGATGTTTCCTTCAGATGTTATTGCTATATATATGTTTATGATGGATTAACTGTTATTTAATTTGTCAATCTGATGTGACGTGTATTGGTGTGGAGAACGGAGTTGCATCACTCGCTTGCGAGTGCCCTGTGATGTTTGTGATTTTCTCCGCACGGTGTGCTTGTACAATGGATTATATATATATGCATGTTATTTGTTTGGTTGCAGGATTGCAGGTACATGACACCGACTCCACCTGGATACTCAGGTCTGAGCGTGTCAAGACTTAATGGATATGTTGATTGGGAGATAGTAGCATGGTTAATCCTAGTCTAGTCTTTAACCCAGTCATAGTACATCGTCAGTTTTAGTTTGAAGTCTTTGGTTGTCTTGTTTGTCCCTGATTGGATTAATTGCTTGAAAGGAAAATTTTGTCAATTTAATGATAGTTTGTTATTCTTAATTTATTGTGGTTTTAAATTAATTTTAAATGTTGAAAAATAAGATTTTACATTTTTTTAATTAATTAATTAGTTTGTTTGGTTAAGTAATTTAATCATTGAGATTAAATTCGTTTAATTAAATAGATTAATTAATTAAATTAAAATTGCTTTATTATGTGGAAATGGTATTTTAGTTGATAAATAAATTAAATAAAGAAAAGGGAAATTAGTATTTTTGAAAATTAAAATTTTAAATTATTTTAAAAGGCATGCAAATCTTGAAAAAGAGGAAAGAAAGAATTACCCGTAAGTGGTTGGAAGATATTTTCTTCTCGACATGTGTGCCAGTGAATTTATTGCTTTTGGTTGAAGATTTCCTCGGATATTATCTGGGATTTGGGGAAATACAGAGGATTATTCTATTCTTCACGGGAAATGAATTAGTGCTCTGTTTAAAAAAAAAATGTTTATGCTTTTGTATTGTTGGATATTTTCTGGAAGTTCTCTGGTTTGGCATATTGGGAATTTGTGTTCAGGAAAGGCTTTGGAAGCTACAGGCAAAGCTATTCTTCACCAGACAGAATTTCTGAAGCTAAGGAAAAATAGGTATTTCCCTTGTGATTTATAATTTGTTTACTGTTGAAAGGAATGTCTGTGAAAAGAGATTTCATTTAATTTAAATCCCTATACTTTTTGAAAAAAATTGTTCACTGTATTCTTGTTTTGTAAGAATTTGTTGGTTTCAGAAAACTTCTGTAGCTTTCTCTTTGTAGAAAAGTTTGAGTAAATTATTGTGAGGGAAATTATTGTTGAAAAAGGAAATTGAATCCTCAGGGAATAAATTAGGATTTGATTGGAAATGCTGTGCGTATTTTCCTTTGAAAACCCTGTTGAAATTTTATAATTTCCCCATTGAAACCCTGTTGAAAATTTATTTCATAAGAAAACCCTGTAGAATTTTCTTATTTCTCCATTAGAAAACCCTGTGAATTTGTATATATATATATATATGTAAACATTCATATATAAATTAGATTGTAAAAAGATTTGTATTTTCTTTTGAAATCGCCGTACAGGCGAGTTTCGAATTTGAGAAATTTATTAAAAGAAAACGGAACTGAAATTGTGTCATCCGTTTTTATTCATACGAATTTATTTTATTTTAATGAAAATGCAAACTAAAAATTTTAAGAGCCGAAGCTCTGTGTGTGGCAGGGCTACCCGCGACCGACCCCGCAAGGAGGTGGCAGTGAGGGCCGAGCCCAGCGCCGCCCTTGTGGGCAGCACTCTGCTCAGCCGCCGCAGCCGACACTGTGGGGCGGGCTGCGAAGGCAGCCCTACCCACAATGTGCGGGGTTAGGGCTTTTTCCCTAACTTTCAACTTTTAAATTTATGTTAAATGCGGATTTTTAATTCGTTAAATTAACTTGTAATTATTGGTATTAATAATTATATATTTTATATTTATTATGTATATATATGATGTATATAATGTATATTAATAATATAATATATATTATATATATAATATATATATAATATTTATAATTATATATTTATTTAATGTTAAGAAAATTTGGAAGTGTTATCATGTTTTTATGAGATATTTAAAAAAATATTTTATTAAATATCAAAACATAGATATTTTTATAATTAATTTATTATGATTAAGTTATTTGTGCTTAGAATAGACTGTTATTCTAGAGTTTATATAGATTTCGTTATAATATATGGTTATGAAATTGGGAAAATTGTAGATCTGAATTATGTATTGCATGGAAGATGAATTAATCTTAGATGAATAATTTTGGCACTTCAAATTATTGTTTGATTGGATTTAGTGAATCCTAATGTAGACTTCATATATTTTCTTGATTTGCTTTAAATTGTGTTTTTCTTTTTATTGGGAAATTGGGCATGTCTTAGATGAACAAGTCTTCCAGACAAATTGTAAAACATGGGAGTTGTAATTGTTTAAGTTGAATTCTTGTTGGCTAAGGTTGTGTACATGATTTTTGTATGGTGTTTAGACACTTGATTTTATGAACATAGACTTGATGTTCGCTATGAAAAGTCTAGACTTTTATGTTGTATGTTTGTACACCTTGTCTACCCTAGTTAAGGAAACTTAGAATTCCTTTGTTATGTTTAGGGGAGTCGCTCTGTGTGAGGGCCGACACACAAAGCGGTGTCAGGGTAACTTACAAAGAGTTAGTAAGTCAGTGATAACTAAACAACACAGTAGTTAGATTAAAATCTTTAATAAGATTATTATGCCTCGCTTATAGACTCTAGAGCTAGTTCAATCTTTAGTATAAGATGAGAAGGCTTGGAATGGCAAATCAATATCTTGTTACTTTAAAAGATATTCGATTCCGCAATAGTTTGCAAATGGGGCTGGGTTTCGTAAGAGGTTACCAGGGTAACCCAAGTTGGGGGTCGGAACCTAGGAAGAAACACCAGGGTAACATTTGCAACATTGTGATGACACTCCACCTAAAATAATAGTTTACCTTGTGTACTTAGCACATTTGATTGTCTTAATTCTGGAAGCAATGTAACCATCAGTTAGTTATGTACTTGTGTCTAGGGTGGATAGGTTATGTCTAGGTAACCATATTACTATCTCCTAGCACAGGGGTGGACCTACAGGTACCACATGGTTGGGTGGAACGTGCACCTTACTCCATTGGGTCCCCAGTTTATGATCATGGCAACGAGAGCTTCATGGATGGAGAGCTCGTACTTGGATATAGATGTACTATCTTTATTGCATTATTGTAAATCTTGTATTTGAAACATCCCTCAATTATTTATGAGGTGAACATTTGTAAAATGTACTTGTAACTGTTATTGATCTACCTCATCAGATGAATGAGTATTGTAATATTATTTCAAATGCAATGTAAGAATCATATTTTTACTTTATACTTTCATGAATGGAATTCAAATGTTATGCAATGTTTACTTTTAAGTTTATGATAATTAAATATATGCAATACTTAATACTAAAGTCGTCTATGGAATCTCAAGTAGTGTAACATTGCATAACTTAGTGAATGTATGCAACTAATTAACCTTAATACTTTAAAAAAAAAAAAATATTTCACTTTTATACACAATTGCAACATTCCTTAGGTTATAAGACGGGGCATTACAAATGCACTAATCATAAAGTGCCAACATTGTAATATATTGGGGGGGGTGGGGGTAATTTATAAGACTAGTGGAAAGGAGGGGTGTCTCTTGGTGTCTCTTTTGCAGCTTGATTTCTCTTTTTTTGTACTCACAAAAAGTCTTCTTTTTTTCCTAAAATGGATCAATCAACAACTCCTATATTAAAACCCTAAAAGTATTTTGATTCAAAAATTAAAATGTACCTCTACTTGAAAAAGTATGAATTGTATAGGGTATCAAAGGGACTAGAAACTAAACCAATAATTGATGTGGAACATAAAAAATGGTTTAATAAGTGTGATGAAGCATTTGGAACCTTGTGTATGTCTATATCTCTAGATTTGTTCTTTCATGTTGAATCTTTGTCTACACCAAATGAAGTTTGGACAACATTGGAAAAACTCTTTGGTGCACAAAATGAATAAAGAGGACATCAATTGGAGAATAAGCTAATAGGTTTAAGTCCTTAAAATTTTGATACAATATAGGACTTTGTCACCAAACTAAATTCCATAAGATTGCAATTGAAATAGTGTGGAATTGAGAAAGATGATAAGCAGTTGGTCTTAAGTATTCTCTCTAAACTTGAACTAGATTATTCAATCTTTTTTTCTACACTTTATGTCACTAAAAGTTCCTTAGGAGCATCCTACAAAATTCCTTCTCTTGATGTGTTTTCTAATGAACTCACAAAATAATAGGACAAGTTGGTTCAAATGGGAACTATCAAATCTTATAAGTCTCATGCTTTGGTTGCAATTCAATGCACTAAAGACAAAAAGATAATGGAAAACAAAGTAAGAAAGAAAAGAATCAAGGAGAGAATGCTTTAGATATATCTTCATCTAATTCTAATGTAGACACTAAACCTTCTTCAAATCAAGACAAATCTAAGAAGGAGAAGGTAAAATGTGCTTATTATAAGAAACTTGGTCATGATGAACACAAATGTATGAAGAAATAGATTGATCGCCTCACACATCTTCTTGAGAAGAGTAATAAAAGGGTAACTGAATCTCCATCTTCATCAAACCAAGAATCTACCAAAAAAAGGAAATTTTTTATGCTAGTTATGCTTCTACATCAGACAAACATAAAGGAAATCTCTTTGTGCTTCTACGAGTATTGAATCAGAGAGATGGCTTCTAGATTTGAGAGCTTCTCATCATATGACTTCTTCACAATCCATGTTCTCTTCTTTTGAGTCTTGTGTTATGCCACCTATTTTGATGGGTAATAATACATATATGAATGTAATTTGGAAGGATCTATTGATATAGGGGATGGCACTTTCAATGATGTATTATCTATACCTCATTTTTCTAATAATCTTTTTTCCATCTATCAAGTTACTCATAGTGGAGTAGGGAAGACTGTTGAATTCAATCCTAATTTAGTTCTTATCAAATATTTGGAAAGCAGAGAGATAATTGCTACTGGAGTGGTTGATCATGCATCTCAATTGTACTCCTTTTTAGATTTTTTTCTTGACGATGGATTTGATCCTTTGGATGATGTTCCCACTTCTAGTGTTGATTTTGATTTTGAGGAGAAATTTAGTTACTTGAACTTGGGTATTCTCACAAGTGATCCAATTCTTGAACCTTGCATTCCATCTCCTCCATCTACTATTGCTAATTCAAATTCCAGTGTTGCTTCTTCAAAAGTTTATAGTGATTCTTTGAAGTAGGACATTCATTGTCTTTCAGATTTAGCTTGGGATGATCTCTTGATAGGTATTTTAGATTTTTTTATGGAGACACTGCAAATTTTGGAGACACTATTGATGATATGCATCTTCTCTTTGATGAAGTTGATTCTTCTTCAAATGTTGTGAGGGAACACTTTGACCCTCTTGTTGAATCTCTACATGATCATTCATCATAGTTTGACATGAGTGTGGATACTTTGGATCAAAATTTGGAGGATACATCTTCAGAGGAGATACTTGAGTCTTTGGATGGTGTTCTACATCAATCTCTAGGAGATTCTAATTTTTCATTTTTAGTAGTGTGGTCTAGAATGCCTGATATGATTGTGGAATCCTTCAACATTGACATGGGGACACTTGAGCCGAGTTCAGAGGCTCCATACATCTTGAGTTTTCTTCTTATATATTCCTTTCAAGAGTGGGGATATATCTCACATACACCTTTGGTTTTGTTTCTTCCTAAGGGGAGGAACATTGTTCAATGATCATGGACCATCTTCTACATCTAGTTTCAAGCATCTACTATTGGATCTCTTTGTGGGGGCTTCTTTTTCCTTCCATGTAGTACCCCTCCATTTTTCTATTTGATCGAACAGTGTTCTTCTATGTATGCTTTATTTTTGTTAGCACCTTGACTATGGTACTTGGCTCTATTTGATCGTAACTGTTAAGTGATGTGTATGTGATATTTTGATGTGATGGTATTTTACTCTGATGTTATCATTATGGCATGTTTTGAATTAGCGTAGCAAATATTTAATTAAAGATGCTTTATGCTTTTATTATATTATTGATGTTAGACTCGTTAGTTAGAGAGTTTGTATTGGTGAAGGAGGCGGGATTGTATCACTCGCTTGCGAGCACCCTACGATTCTGAGATTTCCTCTTCACGGTGTGTTTTATTATATCATATATATGCAAGTTCAATATACTCTTTGTTCGTAGGTTGACAGGTATAGGACATCGACTCCACCTAATTTCACAAGTTTGAGCGTGTCCATTGACCAACGATAAATGATTGGGAGATAGTAGCTAGGTTTTTCATGTCAAGTCATCACCCTAGTCATAGTGTGTCATCAGGTTGTAGTTGGGTTTAGTTGCTTTAATATTGCCCATTTCACCTTGGGTGTTTATTTAAATTCAAATTATAAAAGTTATTAAATGGTGGGTGTAGTTAAAATGATGATGAAATATATCTAGTTGCAATGTTGAAATGCTATTTATTTTATTGGTTAATTTAATTTAATTAATAAAATAATATAATCTTGGATTAGACTTAGTTATTGATTAATTAAGTTAATAGTGATAAATTAAATTAAGTTAGTTGTTTTGGCATTATTGATATTTAGATTTAAATTAAAAAATAAATGGAAATATGTTTTAACTTTCACTTTTTGAAAATTAATAGGTAAAAGAATTTCTTTTCAAAATTTTGAATTCTTTTTGTAAAAAGAAATTTGTAAATGTATAAAATTTCATTTGGAAAGTAATTTTGTTTTAAATTTCAAAAAAATGAAAATATCTCCAAATTGCAATATATTTAATATATATGAGATATTTATTTTTGTTTTATATTTCAAAAAATGAAAATATCTCCAAATTGCAATATATTTAATATATATGAGATATTTATTTTAGGATTTTGAGAAATTTGGGGGAAAAATTCTATTTGAGCAAATAGAATTTCATATAATTTCAATTTCCAATTTGGGGGAAAAGTTTTACTATGGTTTGTTTGGATTTAAGGAAGGAGGTTGAATTTCTTGGTGGGCTGGAAACATATCTCGAAGCACCATTTGAGTCCTTCTATCTTTGGAGAAAAAATCAGGGTCTTACATCTTTTGAAATTTTGGGAAAGAAAACAAAACAAGAATCAAACAATGGAAAAATAGAAAGAAAACCAAA
This sequence comes from Sequoia sempervirens, assembly GCA_007258455.2. Lineage (NCBI taxonomy): Eukaryota > Viridiplantae > Streptophyta > Pinopsida > Cupressales > Cupressaceae > Sequoia > Sequoia sempervirens. Next base: position 88,846 of record VDFB02359729.1, read on the forward strand.
AGAAATTTTTATTTCAAACTGAAATTTAAACCCATTTGTTGTATTGTCAATTTATTGTTTTATTGCAAAATTTTGTTGTTCAATTTCACAATTTGGCTAAAAATGGAGATTTTGGGTATATATATTTATAAATATACCTGTGTATATATATATATATTCCATTATATATAAATATATACACACAAGTATATTTATAAATATACTATTTTTTTATTTTTTTTGGGAAAAATTTTGGTTTAAAAAAAAATTATACAGAAATTTTGTGTATTATGGAAGTTATGTTTATATATATAAAAAATTATTTAAAATAAAATTTATATAAAAAAAGTTTGATTGGGGGAGTGGGGGGTTGCTCCCACATAGCGCCCCATATGGGAGGCGTTGTGTGGAAGCAGCGCCCCCATATGGGGGAGGCTGTGTGGGCAGCCTACCTCTCCCTTTTGGGAGGGGTTGCGCCCCCACATAGTATTTAATTTATTTATTTTATTTAAAAATTAAATTTGTTTTTTTATATTAATTTAATATTATATATATATATATAATATATATATATATATATATATATATGTATATATATATATATAATATATTATATATATTTAAATAATATTTTTTATAATTAGTTATTTATATATATATATATTATTTATATATATATATTATGTATATATATAGTATGTATATATTACATATATAGATAATGTATAAATGCATTATGTATTTTTAAATAATTTAATGAGTTGAGTTTAAATGGATTATTTAAATAATAGTTATATAATTAAATATATATATATATGAAATATGTATATACACTAAATGTATATATATTATATATATATTTAATATATATATATTCAAATATAGCTAAATTTAAGTTGATTATTTTTAGTGTGATTGAAATAAAGATTGATTTATTTTAATCAAATGATGTTAATTATCAAATTGTTTTGACTATTGAATATGATTGAGAAACTTAGAGTTAAATTATTGTTTTTTTTAATTCTTCAACGTCGTGAAATAAATCTTATGTATTTTTTTGGATAAATGCAATTAACGTAGATTGAGTTGACTGGATTTAGGAAATACTAACCTTAGTTGATTTAATTGCCTGAAGTGCTTTCTAGCGATGTTTTGTTCATTCTCAATGTTTGCGTAATTGGGTCAATTGTTCTAAAGTCTTCCAGATGGGGTTTCATTTATTTGTAAGGGTTGTCGTTATGATAGTCAACCTTTGGGGTGCCTTGGGTAGTGCATCTAAATGTATCCAGTATTATACCCGATTATTGTGAATGAGATGTGTGGACTTGATGTCTTGTATAGGAGTCATTCTCCTTAGGTCGCACTTGTGTACCCTTGGGTGTGGAGTTATTCCACGTGTTGTCTTAGAGGAGTGGCTTGCAATGGGGGTTGACACACAAAGTGGTGTCAGGGTAACTCTTTGCAAGTTAGTTAATTCAGTGATAACATAATAAACTTTTAGAAGCTTAGGTTGCATCAAACACTTAACAAGATTAATTTTTCCTCGCTCATGGACACAAGGGCTTGTATAGACTTGGGATGAGACGAGAAGGCTTGGAATGGCAAGGTCATCTATCTTGTCTTCATGAGAGGTATTTGATTCTGCATGAGTGAGCATGGGTGTTAGGATTCGATAGAGGCCACCAGAATAACCCATAGTGGGGGTCGGAGCCTATGAAGATTCCCAAAGGAGATCCCTTGTCGAGCTATGTGATGACACTCTTTCTACGACAACAGTTGGTATTTGGTTTTGTTATTTTGGTCTTCTTATCATTCTCGATTTGTTTTATTTCTAGAAGCAATGTGACTTATGTTAGTGATGTTAGAGCATACTTGTGTTATTCGTATGGTCGTTTAGTTCATGTGATTGGTTGTGTCAGTGTGAGTTAACCTATGTCTAGAGGTAGATGGTCTTGCCTAGGAATCCTTGTTATTATCTCCTAGCATGGGGGGTGAGCCTTTAGGTATCACATGGATGGGTGGAACGTGCATCTTAGTTCATTGGGTCATCTTCTTGTTTGTGAGGATGAGATTGCCAGTTGGAGAGTTCGTGGGATCCAGTTCTTTCATGCTTTATTACCCCTCTTTGTATCGAGGTGGAAGATGTAATTTGTAACCTTAGTTATTGGAATTATCTCATTCAGGGAATGAGTGTTTTAATCATATTGTAATTCATATTATTGGAATCATGCGGAATCACTTATGTCTTTGATGTAAATTTATCATGTATGGAATGTATGTGCATTTAATTTGTTAAGTAATTAGATGTTGTGATTATAATTCATGTTTCTTGTTTGGGTTTAAGTAAAATTAGTCTTGTAACCTTAGGGGTTGTTGGCAATGGGTAGTGAACTTGCATGTTATTTGTACTTAAACAAACAAAAAAAAAATGTTGCGTTTGACTAGTAAATTGTAACTTTCCCTAGGGTTGTGTGGTAGGGCATTACATTCCACTTCATTTATATCTCTATTATGGGGGTGTGCTTCCTTTTTGTGTGATGGGGCTTATGTACATGGGTACCTAACATGGCTTCATTTGTCGGGACCCATAATCTTTTGCATCTTCCTAAGTTGCACTGAAGGGGAGGTGTTGGTGTAGTTTTTTATTTTCCTAGTGGGTTAATTTATTTTCCCTTAGTCCTAGGTTTTTCCTACACTTTTATTAAGCTTTCTTAGGATAATAAAGTGAGTTTATTATTTAATAACTAGGAGATAATCGATGTGGTGTCCCCTTCCTTAAAGGGTGGAACACTTTCCATTTTTGGTGGTCCATATCCAATTTTGGTGGTTAATTCCTATTGGTTGGATTTTCCACCTCCATCATCTCCTTAGTTCTATATAAACTCACTACCTAGCTTGTATATTCATTCTCTTGTATTCTTGCATTATTGCATAGTTTGACATACATGCACCTTGATGCATGCAGTTATTATTCTACAAATTTTCTTTGAGCTCCTAATGCAATCTTGACATTTTCACATCTCTTGGAATCTTGATTCTTTAATTATGTTATTTCATTTATAGTTTTATAGATTATTTCTCTCATAGAATATATTGGTTATTCAATCTATTTCAAATTTCTAACACAACAAACAATTTTTCTTACCTTTTTTCAGTTTGAAAAAATTTAAGGGTCATTTTCTTTTAAAAACTTAAACAGATCGCTTCATGATACAACAAAATAATGATGAAAATGAAAGCTTATATACCATGTCAAGTAGTATAGATGGATTATGGAGGACAATTGGTGAGCATTTACAAAGTAGCACATATCCCTTCTTAGATGTCTAAATATTAATGCTTAAATTGTAATTATAATTGTTTGTAAAATTGTCAATAAATTGTAACAGAGGTTTTGTATTTCTATTATTAATGCAATGAAAATTATTCTTTTGTAAAAAAAATATGAAAGTCTTGGAAATATATATTAAAAAATGTTAATGCAATGAATTTTCCATGGCGGTGAATTGCTGGTGGTGAATTTTCCTTGAGGTGAATTTATCATGGTGATGAATCTTCTGGTGGTGAATTATTAGCGGTGAATTTTTTGAGGGTGAATTGTTGGCATTGAATTTACTTGAATCTGTAGAAAGGTTTCACTTGAAGAAAAACCCACATAATAGACTCTCAGAAGAATACCTAAAGCTTGTGTTTTTTTAGAGTCAATGATGATTGCATGGATACCCTCAATCTTATTAGGAAAGGGGATGTGTCTCAATTAATCTTTAAAGATATATGTAAGGTCTATAGAAACTATTCTAGGACCTTTACCAAAAGGTCAAGGGGAGAAAGAACATCTATCATTGGCAAGACATCTAATGGGGTTTCAAGAGTGGAGTTAAGTAATCTACTGTCCAACATGAAGGAAGATTTTTTAAGTCATCTAGCTACTCAGTTGGACACTCTACATGTGAAGAAGAAGCATGAGGATGCTGAAGTAATGCTTACTAAATACTACCCCAATTGTAGACAAATAAAATCCAACTGTAAGTACAAAAGGGTGGCAAGTATTACAAAAGACAAATCAGAGAACTAGACTTTCAACCACTAGAATGTGAAGATGGATAGTTGTTCTATATAGCGAAAAGAATGCCATGGAAACCAAGACAAGGTATGCCACAATACCTCCTAAATTTCAATACAACTTTTCCAATTATTAATCATAATTTCTCTAGTTGGAATTCTCAACCTTGTCCAAATAACCAAAACCCTAGTACAACTGGAACCAGCAACAACCAAATGCATGGCCACAACAAAACTTTCAAGGTGCCAATTATAACCCTCAATGGCCAATGCAGAAAAATTAGTGACAGCCACAATGGAAAAAGGCCAGCAATGGCAACACCAAAATATGAATTTCTAATAGCCTCTATTGCCTTCTTAGCCACAATAGTAGGCAATTATGACCAATCCACCAAACCCACAATCTCAGCCACCAAGAGCGCCACAATTACCTGCCCAACCTACACCTAACCCTAATAAAAATCCTATTCAAAAGGCATATACTAATGAGGTTATACAATACCCCACTTATGGGGTAGAGGTGAGTGATGTCCACCTTAAGTTAGGGAAAACACTAGTTGGACCTTTATCCCCTCAAATCACTAAGATGGAGGACGAGGAACCCATAGCGAAAGCTTTAGACAATTCACCTCTGGAGCCTAGGTCAAGTTAGGTAAACCATACTATCTCAAGTTTAGAGCCTCATTTCCCTAAGCATTTAGCCATTCAAAAACATCATACCCAAGTTGAGACAGACCTATTAGGTCAGCTTAAGGATGTCAATATCAAAATCCCCCTCATTAAAACTATCAAGGATATCCCAATCTATACCAAGACAATAAGAGACCTTTGTCTTAAGAAATCAAGGAGAAAGAGGAAGGACCCTCAGATAGTTCATGTCCTAGGGAACCTTGCTAATATTATGCTAGGAAATATAACTATCCCTAAATATACTGACCCTGGAATTTCAATAGTGGATGTTAAGATAAATGTGACACTTATCAAGAACACCTTGATTAGCTTAAGGGAGAAATTAATGTCATGACTAAGGAAACAATGCAACTACTTCAGCTAGCTAACCTTAGACCTAGACTAACTATTTTACAGTTGGCATTTAGGTCAACAATGAAACCTAAAGGAATCATTGAGGGCTTAGTCATAGCATTAGATTCATGGGAGTATCTTGTAGATATTATAGTCTTGTAGCCAAAGGTCAACCTTGTAGAATATCCACATATTTTAGGGGGACCATGGTTAGCAACAACCGATGCATTCATAGGTTGTAGGTCTAGGAACATGATAATATGCAATGGTACTATGACCAAGAAATTGGTTCTCTATCCACTAGCCCAACCTCATGAAAATTTAGAGTAGACTATATGGCCTACCTTGGATGAAGAAGAGCATTATTCCCTGCAAACTCTCATGACTATAGAATGCATCCCCTTGTTAGCAACCCAAGATGTGGATGACTAAATTAATCATATCATACAAAATAATTATGGTAGGGACCCATAGCAACAAGAATTTCTTTCATGTCTGCAGGACCTACTACAGAATATCATACCTGCAAATTTATCAGAAGAAGTATCCTAGTTGTTCAATTCTCTTTTTCCACAACAATATGTCCCCAACATTAGTGGACTTGATCTCTCCTTTGTACAATCAGAATCCAAAACATTCGAAATTATGCCAATCAAAATGTTGAACATCAATAAAGGACTAATTGAGGAACAACAGAATTCCTTGAACACTGTGGTACAGGCACATAGCAACCTTTGCATGGGACTACCATGACATGAAGGGGATTGATCCAAACCTATGCACACATAGGATCTACATAAATGATGGTTACAAGCCAATTAGACAGCTTGGATAATTAACCCTACCTTAAGAGAAATATTTAAGACTGAGCTACAAAAACTACTTGATGTAGGCTTCATTTACCCTATTTTTGATAGTCAATGGGTGTCACCATTAGTTATTGTCCCTAAGAAAGGAGGAAAATGAAGATTATGTGTGGACTATAGGGGACTAAACACAACCACTAGAAAATATCACTTTACCCTACCTTTCATTGATCAAGTACTTGATTCCCTAGCAAGTAAAAAGTACTTCTTCCTAGATGGATTTAGTGGCTATAACCAAATAAAGATAGCTCCAGATGACTAGGGTAAAACTACATTTAAATTCCCTTGGGGTATATATTCCTATTTTGTTCTTCCCTTTGGACTATGTAATGCCCTAGCCACCTTCTAAAGGGAAATGTTAAGTATTTTCTCTAATTATACACATGATTCCATGGAAATCCTTATGGATGACTTCACCACTTATGGAGAAACCTATGAAGCACTCAAAAATATAGAAAATGTTTTGCAAACATTTCAAGAACATAATCTTTCATTGAGTCAAGAGAAATTTTTTATGATGATGACTCAAGAGATTGTTCTAGGGAACTTTATCGCAAGTGAAGGAATTCAAGTGGATCCTAACAAGATTGAGATCATCTCTACACTTCCTATGCCACATAGACAAAAATATGTAAGGATATTTTTGAGACATGCAAGCTACTATATGAGATTCATTCAAGACTTCAGTAAAATTGTAGCACCCCTACTTGTTCTACTCACCAAAGACATAGAATTTGAATGGATTGTAGAATGTTAGCTCTCCTTTAAATCACTTAAAACAACTTTGATAAAAGCACCTATCTTGAGGGGGCCAAACTAGACACTACATTTCCACATACACATTGATGCTTCTAATTTTTCTAGAGGAGCAATATTGGGGCAAAAGAAAGGTAACAAGGAGTATGTTATTTACTACATCAGCAAAAACTTACAAAGAGATGAACTTAACTACACTATCATAAAGAAAGAGATGTTAGCAGTTGTTTATGCTATCAACAAGTTTAGGAATTACATTATTGGATATCCAATATTCATCCACACAAATAATACAGCCATAAGGTACTTAATGAAAAAACCTGTAGTTGGGGCGAGACTAGTCAGATGGTTGCTCTTACTATAGAAGTTTGATATAACAATAGTGGATAAGCTAGGGAAAGTTAATGTGGTGGCATATTTTTTCTAGATTTCCCACACAAATAGAAGAAGGTGTTGTGGATGACTCTTTTTCAAATGAGCATTTGTTTGCTCTTACCGTACAAACACCATGGTTTACTGATATTACAAATTACTTAGTGGTAGGGCAGTTACCATCACATTTCTCTCCTAGAAAAGAGAGGTAATTGGTGCATAAAATTTTTCCATATTCTTGGATAGTTGGTTAACTATTCTATATTGGTCTAGATAATATCATATTTGCAGCCAAACGAATAGAATTTAAGTTCTTAACAATAGGTTACTATTGGCCAGTGCTCTATAAGGATTCAATGAAGTATACAAGGAGCTATGACAGATGTCAGAGAATGGGAAGACCAACAAGGATAGATGAAATTATTTTGCAGCCACAAATAGCACTAGCACCATTTGAAAAATGGGGGCTTGACTTCATTGGCCCAATTTCACTAGCCTTTAGTAATAAAGAGTATATTTTTGTTTGTACAGACTATCTAAAAAAATGGGTTGAGGTCAAGGAATTACAGTTTGCAAGAGATAGGAATGTAGCTAAGTTCTTGTATGAAGACATCTTTACCAAGTATGGAGTACCTAGAGAAATTTTAACTAATCAATGTCCCAAATTTACTTCTAAACTTGTGTTTAAATTGGTTAAAGAATATGCAATAAGACATAGAAAATCAACACCTTATAATCCCCAAGCCAATGGGCAAGTAGAGGTTACAAACAAAGGGATTAAGAATATTTTGACCAAATCAGTGCAAATTCACATAAAATATTGGGCAACAAGATTACCTGAAGTAGTGTGGGCCTGTAGAACAACATGGAAAACAACTACAAGTTTCACACCTTATGAACTAGTCTATGGTAAAATAGCAGTTTTTCCAATAGAGTTTGATTACAAGAAATTAGGACAGCAGTGGAATTAGAAATGGATTTGATAGTAGCACATAAGGAAATTCTACACAATTTAAATGAATTGGATGAAATTAGAATGGAGGCCATGCATCACACAAAGATAATTCAAAAACAAAGGACTAAATGGCATGATTGGTTTATCAAGACTAAAAAATTCAATGTGGGTGATTGGGCTTTATTGTATGATTCCAAATTCAAAGATTATAATGGGAAGCTACATTCTAGATGGTTGGGACCCTATGAAATTCAACAGGTTTTTCCCAATGGAGCAGTAAAGTTACAAACCATAGATGCAGTAAGATTCATACTATTAGTCAATGGACACAGATTGAAGATATACAAGTAGCTAGCTCAAAAAGATGAATTTCTTCTTTCTATAATGCATCTATATGATCAAAATAATGGTTCAAATATAGAAAAATTATCACAAGATAAAAACTCAGTAGTAGATACTACCAGTTCTCACAATGACTCAGCAAATGAGCTATACAACTCACCTCCTGAGAAAACTTAGGTATAATTTCTTATCCTACTTCACATGCACGCACAACACAAGTGCCACAATCAACAATATTTTTGAAGACCACTTCACTATGCAGTAGGGACCTATAGCATCATAATAAAAGCTACCACCATTCAATTTGAGACTAATTGATGAAGGTAGCACAGCCACTATCTATCAAAGAATTCAAAAAATTATGCCAAATTAATTGCAATTCCCCCACATTCACTCCACTTTTTCTACACATGCAGCCTCAAGTTGTCATATCAATACATGAAGCTACATCACTCCACTCCACATAGCCCATCCCAATTTTTCATGCAATTGAAAAATCATTTCATAACTCATATACCATACATCCCACAACCTTTTAATTTTCACATTTCAACCTTTCATTTCAATCCCACATTTCAATTAACTAACATCAAATCACACTCATGTTGCAGACACTCTTCCAACAGCTTCACACACACAGAATTACATTCATCTCATCTAATAGGTATGCAGACCACACTTCCATAATTAACATGGATTACCAATGCTTTCATAATGTACTCATATTTAATTTAGCATGCTTTGTATTCATTAATAGTATTCCCATATTCATTAATCATTCCCTCCACCTAGTCACATGTAATGAAGTGAGGTCACTTCAAGATTTTAATTTTTGGGGGGGAGATAGTATATATCCTAAAATTTTGTTTTCACCACCAAAATAAAAACATATAAAAAACATATAAACCCTTTTTTCTTTCATACCTTTCTACATCTACAACCTTTTTGTTGTCAATTCCCTAGATTCTGAGCCAATTCAAGCTGAGTTAAGCTGAAATAGAGGAGGAAGGGACATAACAATTGAAGTTATAGTAAGTACATGCAAGTGTAGCAAATAGAGAGGGTTTGCAAGAGGTTGAAATCAATTTTGAGTTGAATTTCCAAATATTTGAGTAGGGTTGGGATATTTCACCATGGGAGGTGATATTGTCAAAAGGGAGCCATCAACACACAAAAAAATATTGGAGGATAGGTTATTTCTACCCATTTTCACAAGGGTGGGATGGTTGGACTACTTCCTAAAGTTTACAGAGTTTGATGAAGGCATGACAAGGAAATTTACAACAACATTACAACATGATGAAGCCACTGTCAAGGGATTGAGAGTGGACGCTTCAAAGGATACAACTACAAAAGTGTCTATTCTACCAAGGAATGGGGTTGAATTCCATGTTCAAGTGAATGCAGTAGCTACCAGGGATGAGTTCAGGGAGTAGGAGAAAATCTTGATTCATCATCACAAGGTACAAAGAGATTGTCACTTCCCTAGGTATGGGCCTCTTGTGCTTATTATATTATTAAGTATACCACATGTGATGGTAGATAATCCCTCCTATATACTATGCATTTTAAGTTACTAAGTCATCTTCGTCACAATAGATTGGTCAATGTACCTAATTTTCTTTATAATTTGCTAAAAAGAATGGGGTCTAAATACCAAAGGAAGATAAATGATTTAGCTTTGTCACACTACTATTTGGTAACCTTGTTAGTGAAAAGGATCCTTAGGGTTTAGTATCCACATGTATCTTGGAAGATCTTTTTAATTTGTAAAGATATTAACCATATTCATGAGGAATCAGTAGTTCTTGAAAACCTAGATTCACCTATTGCATCCTTAATATAAATTCCCCATGTTTCACCTATTGCTTCACCTACCTACAGAAAAGGTGAACCAAAGGAGTGAAGCACATGCAAGGATCACCACATGCAACATCTGACCACTCTGCAAAAAAAGAGACCCCCACTTCCTCTAGAACACTTAATACTAAGAAAAAGAGAGGTAGTTCTTTTGCACCTTCAAAGGTGAAAAAAAAGAAGAATACCCAAGAAAAGAAATCTACCCCACCAAGGCACTTAGGCTACTTGAGAAAGAAAGGTGCCATGAGGGGAAGTGTTAAGAAACCAAAAGAGGAAACAAGGGATAAGGAACAAAAATAAAAAGATGTTGTGACAATAGGTATTGATTCATAATTGAAAGATAATGTGTCTAAAAATGTGCATGTTCCTATAAAAAGGAAATGGTATGTATCTACTACCTCTGACTTAGATTCAAAGGATATTTTTGTTTCTAACTGTGATACCAAAATTTATAACCTATTCTAAGCAATTCAAATGCAATGGAAAAACATAAGGAAACACCTCAAGATTAGCCTAAGAAATTTGTAAATGCAAAGAGGAAAGTGTTAAATCAAGACAAATCGATATACCTCCCTTTTCATAGCTGAAACTCCTTGGTTGGCCCTTGATTTGGATTGGATTTGTATGCTCCTTGATGGCTCTTGATATGGCTAAATGCAAGTCTTGACTATATGCTTGGGTGCAAATGAAAATGGGTGAAATTGAAGACTAGATGAGTGCATAAAATGGTAGCATTTAGTTGCAAAATGGTTGTCTTCTTAAATTCCTTAGAGGAAGGGGTATTTATAGAGGATCTTGAATTCTCTAGAGAATTAAATGGTTGGGATTTATCCAAAAAATCAAGATGAAGGGCTAAGGTGAGTTGAGGTCTCACAAGCCCTCACATTTTGACATGTGGAATGTGAGAGGGCTAAGGGTGAGATGATGTGTAGGTGATGTGGAAGAGAGGTACATGATGTGGAGGAAGGACAAGTACCTTCCAAGTACCTTGGGGAGTGAGAAGATTTATTTAAAAAGGAACTTCTTATCCCCAACTGGGAGTGAAAATGACACTTGAAGAATTTTGGAATTTCTCAAAAATCTCCATGGGAAAAGAGAAAGAGGTTGGAGAAATAAATGTGTATTAAAAATTCACATTCATAGGAGAATCTAATGGATAAGAGAGGGTTTCCAAAAGGTGGGAATTGGTCACATGTGCATGAAGTGACATGTCAAACATTCTAGAAGCCTTGGAAAGACAAAATGTGAATTAAAAATTCACATGGGGAGGAGAGAGACATAGGATGAATAAAAAGGAATTAAAAATTCCTTGGGGGATGGGGAGAGTTGACTAAGGTACTAATTAGGTTTAACTAATTAGAAATTAGAGGATAATTAGGGGTTAATGAGGATTAGAAGCCAACTTGCAAAAGTTGGAGGATGTGACACTCCTAATCAAGGATTAGGCATGTGCACATTCTTAATGAAGAGATTAGGAGATGGATTAGGATTAGATGAAAATGACAAGTGAGGAATTAAATAAATGTAATATTTATTTAATTCATTTGATGAAAAGGGGATTAAAGAGGGTAAGGTATTTAATTAATAATTAAATACCTTAGGGATTTGGCAGAATTACAAATATTAATTAAATAATAGTAATATTACTTAATTAACTCGGATAAGAGGATGTTTAGATGAAAAGTGATAAATTTGGATAAATTAAGTGTCCAAATTTGGATGTCTACACTAACAAAACAAAGAAGAGAACCCCAATTATCCTTGATAGTGAGGGTTTTTAATGCACAGGGGTTGGTGATGAGCAGTTTTTAAAAGACAAGGAATTGTTTTTAGAAGAAAGGAATGTTACGAAAGAATTGCAAGAAGCATTAGAGAGGATCAAATAGTTGGAAGAATTGGTAAAGACTTATGAATAGAGTGATAGGGAAAGAGAATCAAAAATTCAGGAGTTAGAGGAAAATTTGTTGCAAGGTGTGTGCTCTTGGTCTCCTTGTGTTGTGCAGTGTAGTGCTTGGGTTCGTGACATGGCTTAACTACCTCTCATGGATTCATTAACTCTGGAAGTTATATCAGGCAATAATAGATCAATCTTTTGATGCAATGAAAAATGTGGGCCAACAATTGGTATTAGATCCTAGGTTACAGGTTTGAACCCCTCACTTGTGCTAGGGGGATTGTTGCAAGGTATGCATCCTTGGTATCCTTGTGTTGTGCAATGCAACACTTGGGTTCATTACATGGCTTAACCACCTCCCATGGATTCATTAACTCTAACAGTTGTATCAGTCATTAAAAATTTGATCTTTTGGTACAACAAAAAATGTCTTTCTAACAAAAGTTACATACATATGGACATGGGACTAAGTTAGACTTATTGACACAGCTTTCCAAACTTAAAGTAGGGAATAAAGAGCTTGCACCAGAAAATAGGAGGCCCCTGACCACAAAAACTCTAACCTATCATACAACCCTATCCCTAGGATATCAATTATGGAAGGTTACTCAAGATTTTTCTAAACAAAAAGAGAACTAGAAGAAGGAAAAAGAAGCAATAATTGCATAAAATACTAGAATACTAGAGGGTAAGGATATTGAATTAAAAGGTTAGCAATCAAGGTGGAATAGGTAGTAGATAAAGTTACTTAGATTTTCAAATGTAGACCTCTAGCTAGGACATATACTTTGTTTTTACAAGAAAAATTCTTAAGTTTCTAGTTCAGTAGACTAATAAGTAACGAGCCAGTTTCTATGAGTGGAAATTTTGATTTTCTAAATGTCTTTGTTGATGCCACACTAGAAGAACAGGATCAATTATGTGAATATTATTTGCATAATTATGTAGTGTCAAAAGACATGGAATGGAATCCCTTAATATTTTTAGGGGATTTACATTTACGGGCACTAGCATCCTATTTCAGGAATGAAAAGTTTAGGGGTGAACTCATGAAATAATATACAAAGAGAGAGACATCAATTGTTCTTCCAATAAGGAACTAAAAACCCTAATATGATCATAGAATAAGGGTTAGAACTTTTGGATCACAAAGGTGTAGGCAAGAAGATCATGAATTTGAGAATGAAGGATTATATAAGGATGTAGATATTAATGGTTATACTTGTTCATCATTGCTGCAAGTTTGTGCAAGAAAGATGGGATAGCTTAACCCCTGAGCTATAGAGAAAACAACCCCACTCAACTTATAATTTTATGGCTATGCTTGAGAGAACATGCAAGTATAGGGATGTTGCTCAAGACAAAGGAATTGAATGGGTACCACTCACTTTACAGCCACCAATACTTCTTCACCTGGTACCACACTAGATAAGGGATAAACATGAGAGGGCTGAAATTATCATAATGAAAAAACTTTCATGTTATAAAGGCTTTTATTTAAAATGGGTCAAAGGAGTGGATATTGTCGCAGACTTCAAGGAGATCACTTTGCACTATAACCTCTAGCCCTAGTTAATTTTCTTGAGGACAAGTAAATGGGTAGTTGGGGGAATGATGATTCCAGTCATTAGACAGTTTTCTTATGCTTTTATGCAAGTTCATAGACATTACCAAACATGTATCTTATACATATTCCCACACTATGCTATCTTTTATGCTCATTATGCAACCTTGAACCTAATTTAATGTATATGGAAATGTGGTTATGATGTGATAGTTATTGCATAATTTATGTGTGGATATGTATGGAATGCAATTGATATATGTGCTTAGTTATGGTTGTTAGTATTTTGTGCATATTTTATGAACTAACTCTTTGCAGCTAGGAGAGGTAGATTGTAGCCCCAGCAATTGTGAGGTACAACCCACAACAAAGGAGTTCTTATCTAAATGGACCACAACAATTACAACATGGAGGCACTTAATGAAGATGATTGTGCATCATTATGACATTCAATAAAGATATTGGAGGAGAAGAACCCTATTATAATTGGGCTTCTAACATAACTGATTTAAGCATCGATTAGGATTCTAACATAACTGATTTGAGCATTCCACATTCCAATTTTGTTACAAGAGAGTCACAATCCTACTTGTATTATTCTTCCTTTTTAGTTGCAATTTAGATTACTAAGTCTTTATCACCCTCTGATATCTAGGGAGTGATGATTTAGGGTTTTAGTTTAGATTCATGTTTTAATAAACTTCCCCGTACCTATACATATGGCTCAGTGGTTGAGGTTGGAGTTAGCTAGTCAGTTAGTTGATTTTTTTTCAAGAGAAAATATAGTTACCAAATACTTTTAGTTAGTAGTTGTTTCTTATGCAGACAATTTTTATTGTTCAAATCACGAGTTCAAGAATAAGATATCTCAATAAAATCTTATGTGATATTTTGGAGTTGTGCAATGAATGGTTTGAGTTATTATGATTTCATTAATCTAAGAAGTTGTATTTGGTTTAGACTAGTGAAGACAATCACTTGAGCAAGGGTCACTCAAGGTAACTGTCCTTCACTCCATTTCCTATTATTTCATTTTTGTTTTAGTAGTTACTTTTGTAGACTCTTAAAATTATCCTAACTAATATTGCACACTTGAATCTGATTACTAACACCCTTTCGTCCTAAATCACCTCTTTCGACTATTTAATTGAATAATCCTAGTTATTTAATTAAATGCATCCTTTTCATATATTAATCTAATAATCAAATTTATTGAGTTAATTCATCCCCTTTCACGTTAATTTCCATCATGTTTAATCAGATAATGTGAATTATTTGATTAAATTGCTTATGTCATCTCATTTAATTAAATAATCTTAATTATTGAATTAAATGTCATTCAACCCTCTTTCATTAAATAAATTAATTATTTAATGAGCATCCAAATTTCACTCAACTTGCATAATTAAAACTTTTTTTTAATTAACTAATTGGTTGTTTTCCCTCACCCATCAACTTGCAAGGGAATATTCCTCCATTTGAACTCTAAAAATGGAATATTCCTTTATAACAAACTTCCTAAATTTTAGGAAGTGTGCTTCTTTGAATCAATGAGAGCCATTGATTAACTCTTTGATCCATGTCAACTTGAATTCTCGTCTATTGATGAGAATCCTTGATCCATGCTTTCACCTCTCATTGCATCTTATCCATTGATTGATCAAATCAATCTTGACCCTTGATTCACCATTTTCTCCTATAAATACTCCTCACTTCTATGATAAATGGATCCACTTCCATTTTAGCAAAGTTATGTTGTCTTGCATCCATTTTAGCTTTTTATCCATTTTTAGCTTAGTTTTCATCAATGGCACGCATCTTTGAGCTTGTTTCATCAAAGGGATTGGGAAAGGGCTGATATTCCACATCAATGCAACACCAATCCCCCAATGGGATGAGGCTTGAGGCATTAGAATAGGTTTTCATTATTTATTTCTTATTGTTTATGTTTAATGGCTTCTTTATTTAATGGTTTTCAAGAATTTCTTTGGGAGTGTAGCTTAACTAGTTAGATATTGCTTAGAATATATTGGATCTAGTGTATTTAACTTGTGTTATGATTATACTCACATCTTCATCAATGCAAGTTATGTTAAATAGATTCTTTGTGTTACAGTCATTAATGGATTCATGAATAATTATTGTTTCACAATTATATTGTAATTGCTTGAGTTTGTTGTACTCTGGAGTGTAGTGTAGGTTTCATTATCAATATCGGTTAATTTCTAGCATTCATTTCTTGACAGTAATTAGTTAAATTCTTATTGTAGGTACTTGTAGCAATAGTGCTTGCATTACTTCCTTTACTATTTTGCAGTTTTATGATTTCTCAGTAAGTGTAACACCTATACTAGGATGAATTAGGTAATCTTAAGTCTTTGAAACCACATACAGTGCTAGTACCATCGCAATTTTACTAGCCCTAGTCGATAATTCAATGAAGATCTTTCCAAAGGTTCAAGTGGACTATTCAGTTAGATTTTCCCTCTAAATTATGTGATTTCCACCAAGTTTACTAGACATTAGTAGGGAATCTACACCATGATCTACCCAAAAAGATATTGTATGAGAGATCTTGAGGCATGAAATGGATAGGAGTTTTCAATGTGACCTTTCCAACTCTAATAGGCAATGTTATCACACCAAGTGGTTGTTTTCCCGTGTCATCAAATCCATGAATAGATAAAGAATCAGGTTCAATCATAGTCTTGTCCACTCCAATCGTATCTAAAAGGTTCACACTACACACATTAAGATCTGAACCATTGTCAATGAGAGTTATTTTTATTCCACATTTATTAATGACTGCCATTACCATGAAAGCTTCATTTTGTTCTTGCACTTCTAATGGAGGTAACTCATCTTGATGAAAGATAATGTCTAAGTTGATTGAGTTCATCCCTTGAATTAGGGCTGCTATATCCTTTGGTTGTGCACTAGGAGGGATAAAAACTTGTTGTAAAGCACTTTGAAGCATGTTATTGTAATTAGGTGAAGCTTGAATAAGATCCCATAAAGAAATATTAGCAGAAGTTTTTTTGAGTTGTTCTACAAGATCATACTCCTTTCCACTATGCAAAGGAAAACAAGGAGCACTAGGAAAAATAAGTTGAGATAAAGGTAATGAATTAGGCATGGTTTGTGGTTTCCTGTTATTCCTTGTGTTATATGTGTGATCAACAGTATTATAACTTGGTTGTTATGAAACATTGTGTTGAGGTGGTCTTAGGATAACCATAGGTTTGTTTTGGACTTGTGGTTGTTGTGAGGGTGGATAGAGGATAAGTTGAGACTTGAGAGGTCCAACAATTAGAGGACTTGTAAGAGGCATAATGATTAGAGGACTCAAGGGAGATCTAATTTTCATGACCTCAAAAGAATTATCCTTATTTTGATGATCTTCTAGCGAGGGGGAAGTCTAATGTCACCTTATCATCTTCATTTAAAGAAGCCACATCACTATTGTTTGAAAGACATGTACCAATTCTATCATCTTCACACACCATGATATCTTCCCTAGTAGGAGAGTTTTAAGGAGAGGAGCAAACAATATTTTCAAGATGTTCAATGGTTGGCTCTTTTAAGATAACTTCATCACAAGTAGGGGAGACATGTAGAAAAGAACAACTATGATTTTCTTTCTTACCAATGATTGCATACTTTTGTTAAATTATATCTTCCCAAGTGGGAGAAGCATTGGGAGAGGGAGAAATAATATTCTCATGACTCTCAATGAGTGAGTCTTCTAATACCAAAATATCTTCTTCACAAATAGGAGAGATATTGGCAGAAGAATAAATGTTATTGTCATGATTGTCCACAATCGTATCCTCTTTCACTAAAACATTCTCACAAGTGGGAGAGATTTTGGGAGATGAATGGAGACTATTAGATTAATCATGCATTAGCTAATACTTAATTACTCTTTAATTGATTATTGGTCAAATTCATTCACATGCACTTAAGCTAAACTTAGGATTTCTTTATTCAGTTAACTAAGTTTTTTTCTATGTTAATTGAAGTGAGAAATTATTAGGATTGCTCCTATATAGCACTCAACCCTCATTGTAAGTATCTCTTGAGATTTTACATCTTTTTGATAGTCCCTTTCTTTTGTAGCTTTTTCTTGTTAAGGAATATTGCACATATTGTTTATAGATCTCTTGCATGGAAGGTGTCTTTGTTCATTGTTTGATCCTATGGCTCGTGGTTTTGTGGTTTTTCACAATTCTAATATGGTATTAGAGCTCGAGAGATAATTATGATAAGGGTTGAGTACTATATAGGAGTAACCCTAGTAATTGCTCACTTCAGTTAACATAGAAAAGAAGTTAGTTAATTGAATAAAGAACTCTTAAGTTTAGCTTAAGTGCATGAGAGTGGATTAGACTAATAATCAATTAAAGAGTAGTTAATTATTAGCTAATACATGATTACTCTAAAATGCCCCCTTAAGATGAACTTAGGGAGTAGCTAAAAACCCTAAAAAAAATGCATGATGGGTCTCAACAAACAAGGCCTAGTGAGGTACCCATGTACAAACAAAAGATCTCTCAACATTGGAGAAAAGGAAAAAACTAGAGTGGGAGAAAACTCCTCTCCAAAAGAGAGAAAGGTGAATGAAGGATTGAAAAATCCTCCAAATAAAGGTGTGAAAGACTAAGAAGCCTCCAACCAAAACAATGTCCTAAAAAAGAGGAACATGTAGAACATCATAGAAGCATGAAGAAGTTGTAGACTATTGTCAAATGATGATTGATGTAGTGTTGAAATGAAGAACCTCAAAAAATAGGAATGCAAGAGTGTCCATATGGTAAATGATCCATCTCACTGAAATGCATGTAACCAGTCGTTGATGTACCTTGCATCTAAAAGTACATAGGAACAAGAACTAGATACATAGATCACTCCAACATGAAACCAAGGAAGCATTTGCACCAAAAGTAGAAACCCCCCCATAATGGTGAAAAGGGAGAGCCATGATAATAACACTGAAACTATGTGAAACCAAGAAGTGCATGTAGGAGAAACAACCTACAAATAAAATGGTGTGCAAGTGAAGGCACACACACATGAGGAAAGAATCACTAGAATTCACTACTTTCATGGAAGGGACGTTCACTTGACAAAGGTGTGATGGAAAACCAAAGGAAAACATCAACACCCCATGGCACTTTATATCATATCATGTGAATGCTTCCTTGGTTTCACATTGGAGTGATCTATGTATGTAGTTCTTGTTCCTATGTACTTTCAAATGAAGTGTATATCAGCGACTAGTTACATGCATTTCAATGAGATGGATCATTCACCATATGGACACTCTTGCATTCCTATTTCTTGAGGTTCTTCATTTCAACACTATATCAGTCATCATTCAATAGTAGTCTACAGCTTCTTCATGCTTCTGTGATGTTCTACATGTTCCTTTTTTTCAAGACATTATTTTGGTTGGAGGCTTCTTAGTCCTTCACACCTTGATTTGGAGGCTTTTTCAATCCTTCATTCACCTTTCTCTCTTTTAAAGAGGAGTTTTCTCCCACTATGGTTTTCTCTTTTTCTCTAGTTTTGAGAGAAAATTTATTTGTACATGGGTACTTCACCAGGCCTTGTTTGTCAGGACCCATCATGCATTATTTTTTAGGGTTTTTAGCTATGCCCTAAGTTTATCTTAAGGGGGGTGTTAGAGTAATCATGCATTAGCTAATAATTAATTACTCTTTAATTGATTATTAGTCTAATTAATTCTCACTGACTTAAGCTAAACTTAGGAGCTCTTTATTCAGCTAACTAAATTATTTTCTATGTTAACTGAAGTGAGAAATGACTAGGGTTTCTCCTATATAGAACTCAACCCTCATTGTAATTATCTATTGAGCTTTCATATCTTTTTGATAGTCTCTTGCTTTTGTATCTTTTTATTCTTGAGAAATATTGCATATATTGTTTGTGAATCTCTTGCATGGAAGGTATCTTTATTCATCATTTAATCATGTGGCTCGTGGTTTTGTGGTTTTCACAATTCTAACATGGTATTAGAGCATGGATTCAGTGAACCCCTTCTCGATTTATGAGATTTTTTTTCAACAAGGGTTACAGGTGTCAAATATAGAATCCCCTTTGCTTTTTTTGCAAATTTTTGGAGGTGGGAATTTTTTAGGTACATTTTGACATGAAAAAGACCTCACCATTAGATTCAGAGTTGTCAAGAAAGTTAGATTTGGTGCATTTTTGAATCAAAACGACCAATATCTTTTTCTAAATGTATTTTTTAGAAAAGTAATTTACTGGTTTTGTTCAAAATCATGAAATGTCATCCAGGTATCTACTAGATTTTGTAGATAGTAAAGAGATCTTGTAAACAGTTGTCAAAATAGCCCAGCATAGCTATTTTACCTATAGGTGATTTTTTTATTTTTTTTACCAAATCACATGTTCTACTTTTTGGATTCAAAAATGCTTTATGGGTTTTGTTGGTAGCACTAGAATATTTTCTAGGTATCCATTAGTTTTTGCATCAATGAACATTTTTTTCAAAAATAAAATCAAAAGGGTTGTGTCTGTTGACTGTCAAAATGGAAAAAAAAAATTATATATTTTTTTATTAAAAATATATAATAGTTTTTTATGTATTTTTAACTTAAAACAAAAACATGGTTTTTATATATTTTATATATATATATATATATAAGTTTTTTTTGTTGTTTTTTCTTTAAAAATAAAAACATGCAATTTTTTTGCAATATATTTTTTTTGTAAAATAAAATCACATGCAACCTACCTGGGGAATTTTTTTACTAGCACCTCTAAAACAAGAGGACCTCTATTTTTGGTGGTTTTTTGTTAAATTTGGTGAAGATTCTCTTTTTTACTATTCAGCCCCTCTCCATTGGGTTTTCTCAATTTTGCACCTAATATTCTAGAGGCCATATCTCAGCCATACAATGGTCTTTTCTAGTGCAATTTTTTTGAAAAAGGGTAGAATTTCGAGCTCTTTGCAGTGGTGCAAGTATTTTCCAATTTTGACTTTTGGTTTTTCTAGAATTTAGTTTTCTCAATGTTGTTCAATTCTCATTTTGGATACTTTGACAAGTAGTATCTTCTGCATCCAAACTCCTTTTTGGGTGTCACTTTTTTGAAAGTGCATGTTTTTCATGTACTTCATCATGGTGTTTCCAGTTTACTTGTTTTCTATCAAAGAATTGTATTTTCAGCATGTAGTCTTTTTTTGGATATTATGGGCTTCCACTGTATGTACTTCTTTTTATGTAGACACATTGAGATAAAGTGTCATTCTGGTGTTTTTTTTTGGGGGATTTTGTACATCCTATTATACCTTTTGTATTCACACTATGATATAAAGTGTCATGAGGGGTTGATGTTTACCTTTGGTTTGCCATCACACCTTTGTCAAGTGAGTCTCCCTTCCATGAAAGCAGTGAATCCCAATGATTCTTGCCTCATACATGTGTTCCTTCATTTGCACACCCTTTTATTTGTAGGATGTTTCTCCTAGATGCACTTCTTGGTTTCACACAATTTCATTGTTCTTGTCATGGCTCTCCCTTTTTCAGCATTATGAGGGGTTTCCAATATTGGTGTTGATGCTTCCTTGGTTTTGCGTTGGAGTGATCTATGTATCTAGTTCTTGTTCCTATGTACTTTCAGATGCAACATACATCACTGACTGGTTACATGCATTTCAATGAGATATCATTTACCATATGGACACTCTTGCATTCCTATTTCTAGAGGTTCTTCATTTCAACACTATATCAATCATCATTCGATAGTAGTCTACAACTTCTTCATGCTTTTGTGATGTTCTATATGTTCCTCTTTTTTTAGGACATTGTTTTGGTTGGAGGATTCTTAGTCCTTCACACCTTGATTTGGAGGCTTTTTCAATCCTTCATTCATTGTTCTCTCTTTTGGAGAGGATTTTTCTCCCACTATGGTTTTCTCCTTTTCTCTAGTTTTGAGATATCTTTTGTTTGTACATGGGTACCTCAACAAGCCTTGTTTGTCGGGACCCATCATGCATTAGCTAATAATTAATTACTCTTTAATTGATTATTAGTCTAATTCATACTCATGCATTTAAGTTAAAATTTGGAGTTCTTTATTCAATTAACTAAGTTCTTTTCTATGTTAACTAAAGTGAGTAATTACTAGGGTTGCTTCTATATAGCACTCAACCCTCATTATAATTATCTTTCGATCTTTCAAATCTTTTTGATAGTCTCTTGCTTTTGTAGTTTTTTCTTGTTAAGGAATATTGCACATATTGTTTACATATCTCTTGTGTGGAAGGTGTCTTTGTTCATTGTTTGATCATGTGGCTCGTGGTTTTGTAGTTTTTCACAATTCTAACAGATACTAGGTAAAGTGATGTTAATAAATCTGTCAATGATCTCATCTTCTTGTGTCATAATATCTTCCCAAGTGGGAGAAGTAGATGGAGAGGGACAAACAAGACTTTCATGATTTTCAATGAATGTATCTTTTTTCACCTAGATACCTTCATCGCTAGTAGGAGAGCTATCGAGAGAAGAAAAATTATGGTTTCCATGATTGTCCATGCTTGTATCCTCTTGTATCAAAGCATCCTCACAAATGGGAGAGATAGTAGGGTTTGAGTGAAGGATAGGCAAGGTGATATTAAGGAATGTGTTAATGGTTTGGTTCTCTTGCACTAAGATATTCTCATAACTAGGAAAGGTAATGGGAGGGTGGCTATCATGTTTCTTATTGACCTCATTTTATTGCCCTAAATTATACTCATAAGAAGGGATGTTGTACTTATGCAATCCATTTTTAACCATGTCAAAACCACATCTATCCAACTTATGCAATTCTTTAGAAATCTAAACAATTGTCCTACAAATCTAATGATTTTCAATACTAAAATAATTTTGGAATAATTTAAAATGGCTACACTAAATGGATGATTAGACCTAATGCATAAAACATAAATTCCTAAAAATTGTCAAACTAAAACAGTGGTTTACCAGCGGATCTGAGAAGTACAAAGGACCAAAAAAATACTCAAAAAAATTGGTTCTAATGTTCCCTCAAGGACTTATTCGTCCAAGGGTGAATGGATCCTTGTACATGGTTTATAAAAATGAAAAATGCAAATTCTAAGTTATTTTTTGTGTTCTCTGTTCCAAGTTGCAAACTGTGTTTTCTATGACAAAATTTTCCATATTTTGGTGTGTAAATGCAAGTGAAATAAAGTAAAAAAAGTGAACAAATATGACACTTTTGGAATGCAATTTTGACCAAATTTGTAAATGTGAATGACTGAAAATACACTAATATGCAAGTTCTATGCAAAATCAATGTAATATGCATGCAATTTTTTTTTATTTTTCATATTTTAAACAATGCAAAATGCAAATTTAATACCCTATATGAGATGCAAACTAATGTAATTTTTACAACCCTAAATGAAATTCAAACTAATGTTGTGCAATGCAAACTATTGTAAATCCTAGATCTAGGGTTTCAATGGACTCCAAATCAAAAAAATTATAGTGCAAGAATGTTAGGTTTAGCAAAATGAAATGAAGGAAATAGGGGGAGGTAGGTTTTGAATGGGGGTAATGCACCTATTTCCCTATTTTCATTAGAAAAAGAGATCCCCTAGGGAAATATTGACTTTCAACCTTTAAGTGAGTCAATCTTAATAGAGATCTTGTTGTTTCCCTTATGACTAAGGACAGGGTATATCAACGTGAAATGCATATTTAGGAGATAAATGAAAAATACCAAATGAATGAAATTATGCAATGTAAAACATGAATCATCAATTTAAAACCTTAGTCTAGTAGAATCAACAAAGTTCCAACAAATTTGATAACATTATGATTTTATGCACCTATCACCAAAAGTAGTTGTTGTCCTATGCTCCTAGATTTGCACACCCAATTCCTCTGGATTTCATAGTTGGAAAGTCAAAATTAAATTTTGTAAGTGAGTTTCCATGGCTTGACGATAATTTTGACAACTTTGACAACTTCTCTCAAAATTGCACTTTTGATCAATCTTTAATCCTTCTTCAACCTAAGATTTGCAAACACAAAGAGAGGAAAAAATTATTTATTTTTGGTGAATGGGGGTTTGTCTTGGTCAAACCACGTCTTGGTAATTAAACCTTGAAATGAAATATGAAACATGAATGGAAGGAATTATGAACACTTGCTATGTTGTAACTCACCAAACCCTTGAATGGAGATCCTTGAAGGACTAAAATATAACACATATCTCCAAGGTTTTTATCTTACATGAAATGGCTTGATTGGGTGTTGATGTTGATGCATGAAACCTACATCACAATGTCAGCTCCAAAAACATGCATGAATGAAGATAAGTTTGACACGATGCTTGAGATTTTGAATGTTGCAACAAATGACAGAAATATACTCTTGAACACCTTTGACAATAATCTTAGTTCTTGTGAAGTTTGGATTCTTTCTAGGATTTGAATTGATAAAAAGAGCTTGTATTTATAGGTAATTTTCTAATTTCTCAAAAATTAAACATCAAAGGCTGACAATTGAAAATTGAATTTGAATCATAAAAATTCTACCAAAAATATATTAAAAATTGGGGTCCTAAACTTAAGGGGGACCCATTCGCCCTTGGGAAAATGGGTCCTAGGCCCCAAACCTAGGACACACCAATTTCAAGGCAATTTAATTAATGCTTGCAATTTTTTAATACAAGTTTCCCTTTTGGAAAACATGATTAATTAGGATTTTAAATGCATAATTGGGCCAATTAGAGGCTTGATTAAGTCCAATTAGTGAAGGGACCCAAACATAGTGTGAAAATGTAAAGGAGTACATTTTCTGACACTACAGATTGAAAACCCACCACAATAGGGTTTTGTGAAATGAAATGGGAGGCATAAATAGCCTCATATGATTGATGGGGAGGGACAAAGTTGGCACTTTAATGATACATGGGAGTATACATTTGTTTTCCATAATATTTTGACATTTTTATGCATGGAAAAGCAAGAAATGCCTTTGAAAGTTATAAAATAAGAGCAGGGTACCACTCAACCAAAGATCTTGGGCACATGTAGTCACCCTAATTCTAACAAAACTTCTTCCTAATTAATTAAATATTATTATTTAATTAATTCATCCCTTTTAAACCTTAACTAATTAAATATTTATTATTTAATTAATTATTTCATCTTCTTCTTATAATTAATTAAATATTTTATTATTTAATTAATTATATCACCTCCTAAACTAAAGTTCTTCCAATTGATTATTTATAATTGAATTATTTAATTAATCCCACCACTATCCTCATTTCTTCTAACACCATTTGAGTTAATTAATCCTTGATTAATTAACCTTATCCTCATCCTAATTATTATTATCCTATTCTCCAACTTTTAACTCTAGCCTAGTCATAAATCCATGGTTTATTGACTCAACCCACCCTATTAAATTAATTAATCCTTGATTAATTAATCTAGCCATCATGTCTAATTATCATTACCAATATCTCTCTAATTTTTATTTCACTCACCTCTCCCAAAACTTGTCTCATAATGACAAGTGTCATAAGTCTCTCTCTCACCTCCTCTCACACATGTGTGAGATCCCACCTACCCCCACTAACTCTTACACTCTCTTACACCTAGCCTCCAAAATTAATGGCTTCTCTATCCAATATATGCTCACACATGTGTTAGAACACCTCATATTCTCTCCCTCTCCCCATTGTGACATTTTTCACAATGCTAATAAGCCACTCAACCTTGATTCAATCCCTACCCTCTCAATCAATCCTAGCCCTTCATCAACCAAGCAATCTTAGCCCTTCATTTCTCCCTACCAATTTCTATAAATTGGAGCTTCATCTCCTCATTTCATCATCTTGAATTCATATAGCCTTATTATGCCAGAATTTTGGTGAGCAATCCATATTCATAAGAAATTGAGCAAATCTTCAAGATGGGTGAATTCTTGAGCTCAATCCATGGAGCGTTATTGAAAGTATAGCTTTGATTATGCATTTGAATTCATGTTATTTTTTTTTGCTTTTACCTTTGATGTTAATTTATCCATTCACATTTTGGCACACCCGATGGGAACCACGTCCCTTTTTCTAATATTTGATTTGATTTTTTGTGAAGTTGAAGTTTGCAGGTTTGGTGGTCTATAGAATCACACTTTCATCTCGAAGTATTGCACTTTTGTCACGAATTTTGGTTCCTACACTTCATATTGTCACTCTTCTATTCAAAATCTTGGCACCTACTTCATGCCCTATTGCGCCTTCATTCTCAATTATGACACTTTCATTCCACGAGTAACATTTTTGAGCTCCACTAACAACTTCTATTTTGCAAGGTTATTGTGCATTTTACTTGCATAATTAACTTAGTATTTTGATCCTAGAATGGCCATAAAAAAATTGCATTATTTTCTTTGCTTTTTATTTGCAACTAAAACTTTCACATTAAGTAAAAAAGATAAAAATTTATCCACAACTTTAAAACAATCTAAAATCTGCCTAGATTAAGCAAGATCACTAGTTTTCACAACTCACATCTCAATTTGGGATTTTAAAATTAAATAGGTTAAAGGTCAAGGAATTCACATCTTAACTCAATTTTTTCTTTTTTGGTTTTTCCATTTGGGTCCCAGTTTTTTTACACTTATGCAAAAATTTGCAACACTTCTATGTTGACTTACAGCACTTCTATTCTACAAATCAGCACCAATGCAAATATTTGTGGCAGCTCTATTGCGACCAGCTATGCTTGTGCATTGACCTACTGTGCCTCTATTTCACATAGAAATGCTTTTTCTTTAAGGTAGAAGGGTTAACACATTTAGGTTCATTTAAATTTTTCAGCTTTTTGCATAATCAATTAATCTAGAAAATAACAATAGACTACATTATTTGAACACACACACAATCAACATAACCAACATTTAAGCTAAAATTTTATAAACTTATTTTACAAATGTAGGCATAGTTTTCTCTGTTTTGGTGCTTTTGTTTTTGGTATAAAATCTATTTTCTACAATTATGTGCTTTTGATTCAATTTGAATGTAAAGCTATGCTTTTGTTTATTTTTAGATTTTAAAGTTTTTGAACTAACGAATTGAACTAACAAGTGGTGCAGCTGATCGAATTTTCCAAGATTAAACAAATCAAAATACTAATTTGTGGTTTTGTATGACGTTTGTAGAAGACTTTGTTTTTCCACTAAATTAGGCACTAAAGTTAGAGTAGTAGGTAAATTAACTTGTGTGCCATGTTTGGAAGGGTACAATAGACATATGCTCTCCCCTCGCACTTAGAGTGATCTTGGGGATCAAAAAAATTTGCACTTCTTCATTTTGTTTAGCTTGTTTTAGGTAAACATAAGGTGTGCTATTTTTGTGCGTATGCTCTCCCCTCGTGCTTCGTGCAATATTGGGGATCAAAAACACCTAGCATACCTTTCCCTTTAGGGGGCTACCTATGGATTTCATCACCCTAGGTGAAAACCTCAACCACATGTTACTAGCAGGGTATAAAAAGGAGGGAGAATGAAATTTTTACCATAATCTAGTTGTGTCGTAATTAGGGAAGCTTTGATTTCTTAAGGTGATTCCAAGCTAGGAGTTAAAGGCTTGTCCAACCTTTCCCATTTAAAGTTCTCATCCCATGCTTGTGAAGGAATAATGTTCATGGTTGTGCCTCATGCACCTTCCTGGTGTTTAGAGAACACCTTAGAAAAAAATTGGGTAACCTAGATAAAGCCTTCAAATGTAGCTATTGTAGTGTAAGGTATGTGAATCATACCCTGAAGTTACTCACCATGTACTCCCTTAGGTTGAGATATAAATCTTTGGGTGGGATTGAAAGTCTCCCAAGGAGAGAGAGAGAAGGTGTGCCCATGGTGTTCATTGATGACCCTATGTTACTAGATCTCTACCTATCCACCTTCACAAGAAAGGGTGATTCACCCAAGTATCAAGGAGTATTAACCCAAGCTTGCTTGGGTGGTGGGCCTACATTACTCTATAAACCCACTTGAATAATTTAGGTTTGTGAACAAGTGATTTAAGTGTCTTTTTGTGCAATACCAATGGAAACAAACCAGCTAAGTGGCTAAGGATTGACCATACCCTACAAAAATTTATCAAACTTGGTCATTGTGTTTTATTGTTTGCTAAATCTCTTTCTAAAACACTCAAATTGAAAAAGTGCACCTATGACCAAAACTAATGTGCTTCTATCAAAAACTATTGCATCTACACCTTAAATACTTGTGCCTACATTCTACCATATCACCACTATCATTTTGCACCTCTGAAATTGTTCCTACATTTGGCTCTACCTGTAAAGTTGTCCCTGCATTTGGCCAAAAAAACCCTGAGTCTTTTGACAGTGACCTTATATGGTTCCCTAATTAGTCTAACATTTTTTGCAACTTAACCACCTTGCGATCATTATTTACCCCACTATTTTCTACCACCTTCCCTTACCAAAAATCTTGTCATCCCCATATAATCATTTTCCAAAATTCCCCGCCCTCCCTATCATTTGGACTGGTTATCTTAGACTTAGGATAAATCCTTCGTCACAAATTTCTCCACCATAATTATCTTATTATCATCCCTCATCATTTTAATCATTTGTCACTTTGGACTTGATCCTAATCCTTTCCATCACCTTATCACCCTAGTCATTACACTCTTGCCATCTCATTAATCATCCCATTAGCATCATCATTAATCTCATCATTACCCTTGCAAATCAAAATTATCATTGGGGTTTAATCTAGATCCTTAATCATCCTACTAATCTAGGGGTAGCTTAAGAAATTTCCTATCTTAAGTTGCATCCTTGGTTAGCCCATCTCTTTGGATTATTTAGCTTGAGGATTTGGCTCCCTTTTGCTAAATTTTTCAAAATCAACCTTATCTAACCTTTCATAGGAACTTGTCTATCCTAAGTAAGCAAAGATAAATTCCCAAATCACCTCATCTTAAGGATTTAGATTGTAAATCTTGATTGCAAAATTGATTTTGCATACATCTAATCCAATCCAATAATTTAACTCAATCGACCATTCAATCAACCAATCAATCATCCTAAATCAATCTTAATCATCCAATCACGTCCAATATCCAAAAATATCATCCAAACCATAGTCAAACACTGTCACTCATTATCTTTTGTCCAAGGTCCAAAATTCCCAATTCCCCTTAACCATCCCATCACACATTTAACCCTAGTCCAATTCTAAACCCAATTCAAATTCCATATAAATCATCTACACATTTAACCCAATCTTCCAAGGAATCCTTTTTTTGCATTCCAATCACTAGATCACAAGCAGAAGCCATTTTCAACACCAACTCATCCCAACCACCAACACCCGAGGAGGAAATGGTAGATGCACAAAAGGAATCCCCTAGACTAAAAGAATTCATTATTGATCCCCATAACCAAGAGATAATGGAGAGACTCTTCTTACTTGTCAAATACAACCTTTTACTCAACCTCATAGTACATGGAGCTAAAATCCCTTCACCATTAACATTTTACAATTAAGGAGTAGTGAGCCTTCCAATAATCCCTCATCATCCACAATTTCTTCAACCATATCCTTGGTACACAACACAACCCAAAACCAATATACATCCTTCAACAAACATAACACAACCCAACACCAATATACCTTCCTCCACAAACACAACTCAACCCTCTAACAATTTACCCTCACTCACATCACAATTAAGGGTCACCATCCCTCCTAACTCTCATGCCACTTATGCACCCACCAACCTAACTATACCAACACAACCACTTCCTACCTCATTCGTTCATGCTAACTACATTGCTCAACAAAGACCTAATGTCTCCCAACCTCCATCACTAAATAACAATCCCCCACCCCCACCTCCTAATAATCCACCAAACTCCAATCCCCAACATCAATCTACTAATAACCCCCCCACATAACATCAATAATCCCCCAATTTCAAATACCCAACATACCTTAACCTCAAACCCCCAACCTCAATATATTAATCCCCCCACCTCAAATCCTCAACTTCAACATACTTCATACAATAATACCTCACCCCCACCTCTTCATAATCCTCAATACATCAACAATCCACCCTTAAAATCTAGCCATCAACAATATAACCAATACATCAACAATCCCCCATTAACACCTTCATACCAATACATGTACAACCATTTACTCCAAAATCCTCCACATAAGAACTTTAATTTAGCCAAAGAGTTGCAGAAAATGAAGTATATGATTCAAGGGATCCAAGTGGTCAAACAAAGAAGAATTTTTGGTATGAGGACATATGCACTTATCCATTTGACCAATCCATAATAGTTATTCCCTTCCCTAATGATTATGAGATGCCAAAATTTGACAAGTACAAAGGGAAAGGTAACCCCATCGAACATCTTAAAGAATTTAGAGTGGCATGCCAAGAAGTCTCTTATAACAATGTATACCTCATGAGGTTATTTCCTAAAAGCCTTAGTGGATAGTTCTTAGAATGGTTTACACATTACCCCTTGGATCTATTACATCCTTTAAAGATTTAGCTAAATGATTTGTAACCCATTTTTCATACAACATTGACCAAGAAATAACTTTGGCTAAGTTATGCACAACAAAACAAAACAATGGGGAAAGTTTTGCCACATTCCTTCAAAGATGGAGACACCTTGCAAGTAGATTCCCCTTACAAGTACCCAAAAAAAAATGGTTAACATCATCAAAAATTTGCATCCAAAAATAGCCCTAGATTTACAACTACAATGTGTCACCACATTTGATGAAGTCATTCAAAAGGGGTTAACCATTGAAAAGGCTTTAATTGTTGAAAGGGTAATTAAAATTTACAAATACCATAAATACAGTAACCAACCATCTAATGACAAACCAAAGTATTGGTCTAAAAATAAAAATGTTGTGAATGATGGAGTAACCGATAGAAAACATGTTCAAAACATGCAAAATCCCCCATCACACAATACACAAACATCACAACAACAAAGCGCCTCCAATACCATCACCATGCCCCAAGGAAAAGGAAAAAAAACCAATAAAACCAAGCACAAATACACACCTTTGGGAGAACCTCTTGATGTTGTATTTCACAAATTGGCACAAGAAAAATTAATCCAATTCCCAAATACCACACCCCTTGATGAAAGCAAACCAAAACTAGCATGGTATAAGGACAATGAATATTGTGAATATCATCGAATCAAGGGACCTAGCACCATCAAATTTATGAAACTAAAAAATCATATTCAAGATCTTATTGACAAGGGAGAAATCAAGATTCAAAATAAAAACTCCCCCAATAAGAAACTAGGCATATGCACACAACCATTCCCACAACATAATGATGGAAAAGCATCCTCCTCTTATAACAATGTCTCATATGTATACACCAATAATGTTAAACCATCATCACATGACACAACCATTGGACATATCGAAGAATGCAACACCATAACTATTAAATCACCCAATTGTGTTGTCACCACCCGTCGAGGCCGAGTGACAATACAAGGGCCATCACCCTCATGTCCACTCCATCAAACACCCATAAATACAACATCATTGAACACCTTGGTAAAACACCATCACAAATCTCCATTTTGGAACTTCTTCAAACTTCACCCACACATAAAGAAGCCCCTGATAAAGCTCTCCAAGAATCTAGGTTACTAAGTGACATAAATGTCAATCAATTCCAAGCTATAATTGGACACCTATCATCCACACACCATTTAACATTCACCAATAAAGACATCCATTTCAAAACACCTTATAATAAACCACTACACATTTAATCTATTGTCCATAAACATAAAATTAAAAGAGTCCTAATAGATGGTGGATCCAGACTCAATCTATGCACTTTGAATTTAATAAGGTGATTGAGCTATTCAGAGGATATCATCAATCCCCATAAGAAAATAGCAATAAAATCATATGATGACGTAGAAAGAGAATCAAAAGGTACCATAAAATTACCTATTCAATTCAGTTTGGCCATTATGGAAATAACATGTTAGATACTTGACCTTGACTTACCATATAACATCCTCCTTGGATGACCTTGGATACATGCCATGAAAGTCGTCCCTTCAACCTATCATCAATACTAAAAATTCTTGCATAATGGAAAATAAGTCACCATTCCTGTCAACCTGAAACCTTTCCAATATTGCAAGATGTTGGAAGGAAATACAAAAGCTACCACCATTACCCTATCAATAATGAAGCAACCACTTCATCCACCTACATTAATCCATCCACTCTACACCATCATCAACACCACATTCCATGCACAAAAGAAAGGTCAAGGTAACTAATAAAGGATGTGAAGAATGTGGGATCCAAAATTCCTTTTGCATATGAAAAATCCTTACTTCTCCACAATCATACAACTACACACTCAATTTGAAGCCAAAAGAAACCTTCAAAAATTTCAATAAATGGGGATTGTTAGACAAAGAATATTAGGCTTGGACATGGATGTCTCTTCATGGCTATACAAGAAATAAGATGAACTTCCCATTCTCAAGATCCATCGATACCCTGAAGGAAATGACTTGTACAAACATTGGGGCTACAAGGGGAAAGGATTGGGGACACAAGAGCAAGGAATAATGGAATCTATCCAGCTCTGAGAATATAAGGATCATCAAGGACTTGGATTTTAGGCCACTAACTTGGTAACCATAAGACCTCAACACACTCATAATAAAGGTAGTAATACTTTTATTGATAAAAACTCTCAGGAGGAAGTCATTGAAGAATCCTTCCAAACCATTGAAAAACTTTTTGACACAAACCATATATACACCATAACATCATCCATTGATCTCCCACTTGTATATCCTAAATTAATTGATTGGGATCAAATGGGACCTCTTGTATTAGATACATTCCAAAATGATGAAGCAATAGCAAAAATCATGGGAGTCTGTGACTACCTACCACCAAGAGATCATAAGTAAGAACATAAAATCAAGCTCTATAAGGATACCTAGTTTGGGGAACAAATCAAGTGCCTCAATCATAAAAATAATAAAAAAGGAAAAAGAAAAAAGAAAGATCTCTTAGTGAAAACCTCGATGAGACACTTTTGGATCAAGGAAAAGTGAAAATAAAATATGTATCCTCTAATGAAAACATTTCTGAGGCATTAGAGGATGGGGCACTCGATTCGATTCCCAAACATCATGAGACATCTACAATAGTAATTGAAGACATAACTGACATCAATTTGGGAACAAGTGAAGAGCCTAAAATCACATATATAGCCAAAGAACTAGAAGATACACTTAATAAAAAATTGGGATATTTCCTCAAAAGAAGATCTATTATTTTTTCCTGGACATATGCAAACATGTCAGGCCTTGATCCATCTCTCATAGTACATCATTTAGCAGTATATCCTAATGCAAAACCTATCAAGTAGAAACTTTGCAAGATGCATCCCTATATTTCTCTCTTGGTAAAAGCAGAATTGAAAAAGCTCTTAGAAGCTAGATTTATTAAACCTATTGACTATCCTAAGTGGGTATCTAACATTATAACAACTTCTAAACCCACTAGGGGCATTTGCATATGCACAGACTTTAGAGATCCCAATAAAGTATGCCCAAAAGATGATTTCCCACTGCCAAACATCGACATTCTTGTAGATCTCATAGTAGGACATGAAATGTTGTCCCTTGTGGATGGGTTTTTAGGTTGTAATCAAATTTAAATTACAAAAGAAGACCAACATAAGACAACCTTCATAACTCCATGGGGAACATTTTCCTATCAAGTAATTCCCTTTGGCCTCAAAAATGCAGGGGCTACATATCAGAGAGAAATGATTGTTATCTTCCATGACATGCTACATGATATCATGGAGGACTATGTGGACGATATTCTAGGGAAATAAAAAACAAGAGGACACATAGAAGTGCTTGAAAAAATATCTGATTGGCTAGAAAAATACAAATTACGTCACAATCCCAAGAAATGTGTGTTTGGCATGACATTTGGAAAACTCTTGGGATTTACTATCTCTCATCGAGGTATTGAAGTGGATCCAACTAAAGTAAAAGATATAATGGAAATGCCTCCACCAAAGAACATCAAAAAACTTAGAAGTTTGCAAGGAAAATTACAAGCAAATAGAAGATTCATTGCACAATTGGCTAATAAATGTCAACCATTTTCCCACCTACTCTGCAAAAATATCACATTCAAATGGGATACCAATTTTTAGAAAGCCTTCCAACAACTTAAGGATTATCTTGCAACACCACCAGTCTTAGTACCACCACAATTAGACAAACCACTTCTTTTCTATATATTTTCTACTCAAGTGGTACAAGGGGGATTATTGGCTCAGCATGAAGTGAAGGAAAGAACTATATACTGCATATCTTGCACACTAGTTGGAAATGATTTGAACTATTCCCCAATAGAACTAGCATGTTTGGTAGTGGTTTTTTGTGCTAAGAAACTATGATACTATATGCTTAATCATAAAACTTGACTCATCTCCAAAAATAATGGCTAAATGGATCATGATTCTAAGTGAATTCGACATCGAGTATGTATACAAAAAATATATCAAAGGATAAGTAGTTGCCAATCAACTTGTTGAGGCTCCTCTACTAGAGAATCATCCACTGTTGATAGAATTCCCTAACGAGAACAATTTGGTCATAGAAGAAATCACATGGTGGAATCTATATTTCGATGGATCTTTTACACAACATGGCTCAGGGGTAGGGATACTCTTTGTTACACCTCAAGGAGATTGTATCCCTAATTCCTATAGAATTGCATTTCCTTGCACAAACAACATAGCATAATATGAGGTATGATGCATTGATAATAGGACTTTAGCTTACCATCCAATGGAAGATTGAAAAACTACAAGTCTATGGTGACTCCCAATTAGTCATCAAACAAGTAAATGATGAGTACCAGATAAAGGATGACAAGTTATTACCCTACAAATGCATGGTGGATAGCTTCAAATAATACTTTACACAAACCCAATTTGATCAAATACCAAGAATAAACAACAAAGTAGTCGATGACATGGATACCATTGGTTACCTTGTTGATGTTCCATAAAATAGCTAGTAGTATGAGTTCTTAATTGGAAAACTTATTGTTCTTTCCTATGATATTCCAAAATCTAAAATGATTTGTGACATTGTTGGTCCCAATTCCCCTTGGTATCAATACATATACAAGTACCTATGCAATAACACCATTCCACCTAACCTATCATCCTCAAAATGGCAATCCTTCATCCACAAAACATCCTGTTTCACTATTCTTGGAGACAACCTTTACCATCGCGATTTTGATGACACCCTCCTGAGATGCTTAGACTCAAAAGAAGCTCAAACTTCCCTAAGTGAAGTACATCAAGGTATTTGTGGGGCCCATTATAGTAGACCATCATTAGCTAAGAAGTTGCTACATACAGGATATTATTGACCTACGATGGAAAAAGATGCAAATAATATGGTAAAATTTTGCAAGCCTTGTCAACAACATGGTGGTCTGATTCATGCACCATCACAAGAAGTACAACCTATTGTCACTAATTTCCTTTCTCGCAATGGGGGTTACACCTTGTTGGCAAGATACACTCTACTTCATCAAATGGTCATATATTTATAATAACGCCACTGAGTATTTCATTAAGTGGGTCAAAGCCATACCTATGACCTATGTTACAAGAAAAAAAATTCTAAATTCATACTCCATTACATTATCTGTCATTTTGGTATCCTCGACTCCATAGTCACAGATAATGAGCATCCTTTGAAGAACCAAGAGGTTTATCACTTGTGCCAACAATCCTGCATCCAACATCATTTCTCCACTCCCTATTACCCACAAGGAAATGGCCAAGATGAGGCCACAAATAAAAAAATCTTGAATAAAAAAATGGTCAATGAAGCTGGTCAAGATTGGCATTTACAACTCAATCTTGCCTTGTGGGCCTACCACACTAGTATCGACACACCCGCTAGAGCCACACCTTATCTCTAGTATATGGTGGTAAAGCCATCTTGCTAATCAAGGCTGAGCTCCCATCCCTGAGAATTTCTCTGCAACACGTCATTGATGACGACGAATATCAAGTAGTACACCTTCAACAACTAGAGCTTTTAGATGAAAATGCTTGAATTCCCTCAATCATCTTAGAGCATACCAAAATAGGATTCACAAAAATTATAATAAGAAGATCAAGCCTAGAAATTTTTCTATTGGATATCTTGTCCTTAAGGAAAACCAGCGTAATCTACAAGAACGGGAAAAGTAGGACAAGTTTGAACCTAATTGGCTAGGCCCTTACATTATTACAGCAAAATATGGATCAAGGGCATATTAGTTAGCTACCATAGAGGGTGAACCCCTTGAAGAGCCCAAGAATATTATCCATCTCAAAAAAATATTTGCCTAAGAATAACCAATATATATATATATAGAAAAATACAAAAAAATCAAAAAAGCATAAAAATAGTAAAGAGAAATAATTTTTCCAATGGTGAAAACCACTTTGTGGCATGTTGGGGAAGTACCATGGTGAAAACCTGGAAAATAGGTGCCATGTGTAGGGTCATGTCTTCCATCTATTAGGTCACTCATTCCTTCCCACCCACAATAAAATCCACCCATCCTTCCCCAACTATGGCTTGGAGTGCTCACCCTAATTTTGAACTCAAAGAGCTTCCCCTACCATCCATACACTACATATCATATACATCCTTACATCCCCACCTTGATGTCACTTGGTCAACACTCCCATGATAAAATAGATAACTTACATTATTACCACCTTCACATGCCACCCATGCCCAATACAAATCCCACATCCATACATGATTATTTTACTATTGGATTAATTTTGGCTGAAAATTATCTGAAAATACATGAATGTATAGTTGGTACGAAGGAATTTTCACTCTTGTACCTACCATACACATGAGGAATATTGTGTACATCCACACAGTATGATGATGTTTGTATAAGATGTTAATTTATAGTTGGCACGAATGGATTTGCACTATCCACCCATACTACATACCCCAATTCATTCCACCTCCCCACCCTGTCATATATAGTGAGAAGCAGTCCTCACCATGCCTAGTTGATTAAACCATCACCATACCATAATAAAAACCTACACCATAATAAAATCCCACCCATAATAAAATTCCATCATACCATCCACGTCACCCTTAGATAAACAATACACAGACAAACAACAAGCATGCCTGCGTGAAACCCTAATGCTAAAAAATCAATGGGATCCTTAAAACCTCACCACTTCACTTGCCACCCAACACAATCCCCTCCATCTTTTCCCAATAGGATGAATCATTCCTTGGTCCAGAAGCATCTATCAGTCTTACCCTATGAAAGATATTTGGAATTTATTTTTTGGATTTATCTTTTGTGATCTTGAACCTACAGAGTCACCAAGTCAAGGCCACCTAGATCCTTTCATATCTTGGTGTGCCAAGGACAAGGTACAAAGTATGAATGAGTTATTTTTGTATGGTGTGTTTATGATTATCCTAACTTGCTAATGATGGTTGATGCCTTAGATAGAGGTGGACAAAACATTTGTGTCTACAATATAATCCCCTCTATGGTCCACTAAGTTCATTAGATATCATTTTGTGATCAAGAATAATATTGTATTTGTATGTGTTTGTGAGTCTAAAAGTCCATGCAAGGTACATGATTGCACCTTTGGCCATTTATACGACTAGGTCATAATGACCTTTTCTATATCAAACATAAGGATTGCTCACCACATTTTTCCAGCAAAATCCCCCTTTCAATTTCTTCCCACATTCCCACCATCCCTAAACCTACCCCCCCAACTAAACCATGCACCCTTATCCCCCTCCCCACATACTTAGGCTGGAGTACATTTTGTATCATGACATAAAAAGCAAGACATTATGCATACCCCATGATCGCCTAGGTCACCCCATGTTGCACATTCACCATGATTGAATAATGACTAAGAGAGGGAAAAATATCATAAAGCACCTAATACTATCAAAAAATTTGGTTAAGGAATCTCCCATTTCCCTAACCAAGTGTCCTTTTGATACCCCTTTCTAGAACATTTTTTGTCATCCATTATCATTATATTATTCATTCAATTAATATTGCATGCATTATAACCATAAACATAAGTACATCCATCAAAACATATGAAAATATCTATCACATTACCATCCATCCATCATGTATCCAATAATTAATTACATTCATACACATTCATTTTCCATACACTACTTCATTTACACATCTATGAATCCATTAAAATGCTAGTCTATCACACATAAACATATTCTTTAATGCATTCAACCATTTTTATTCATTAAGCCATACATCCATATAATTATCATCACATGTCTAACAACATAATAATCATATATCATGTCCATCACAAATACATAAACATAAATCATATGACATCATAGAACATGCATAATCATAACCATTCACAACATAACCATCATGTATAACATCATAATAAATGTCCATATACAAATCAACATCTGTATAAACCATATAGGCCAAATCCATCATCTCATATATATGAAAATAATATAATGTCATGATACAACATGTACAAAAGTCTCATGTGTGTACAAAATTCAATCCCCCTCTAGGGAAAAAAAACAAAGATTCATAATCAACCTACTCTAAGCTACCCTATGTTGTTTGTATCTAATTGAGTTGGTCTATCAGGAGACCTACGTGATGACTACAGATCTTGATGTGGTGATCATGGAGGCCCCATAATCACTAAGGGCTCTGACCTAGCTAGCCTATGGGACATGTTGTTGATAGTAGCACTAGGCTCTCTCTGATCAGGTGTCACTTCCTCCTCATAGAGTCTCCTCCATTGCTCTGCCTCCCTAGCTAACCTAGCAACCTCTGAGAATACATAGGCTATCCCTCCATCACCTCCAAACTGGGGGGTCGTATCCTACTCCCTCCTTAGTCTCTCTACATCTCTCTAAATTTGATCTCACTCTATGATGATCATGACCATTTGTACCCCATCAACTCCCCCTCCTCCCTTGTCTCCACTACCCCCTCCATCTAGCTATTCCTGTAAACGAGAAACCTTGGCCCCACTACATCTCTCTATGTTATCACTATGGCTAGCTAACTATTCACCTGCCCCTATAGTCGGGCTACATCTACCCTCACCATGTCATGCCCGTTGACCACCTGTAAATGATCCTACCTCACCTAGTCCCTCTCCTATCAGAGCCAATCTCTCTCCACCATCAAGACCTATAGTTTCACTTGCATATCCCCTCCTCTCTATCGCACTCAATGACCCTATCCATCTCCTCTATCATCACCACCTCCTCCATCATCACCACCTCCTCTATCATCACCATTGACCTCATCATCACCATCACTCCCATCATCCTCCCCATCATCATCACTACCTCTATTATCATTGCTACTCTCATCACTATCCCCATTGTTGTCACTACCATTATCCTCACTATTGTTGCTCTCCACAATAGCCAATTGGTCATGAGGGATAGTGAGTCGAATAGCCCTATGCTTCTCCCACCATGTATCATACTTAGTGGTGGTCCCTACATCTACTACCCTGGTTGTGGATCCCATGCAACCATGGTAGTATCCCTCCAACTACAGAAGGTAGTGTCATACTTTATATATCCACCCCATGTAGCCCTCTCCCATACCACCTAAGAAAAAACTACCTCTGTCTATGGCTCTATCTGTCTCTGACCAAATTGTCACAATACTCAAACAAAGAGGTATATCTCAATAATCATTGGGGTCCTCCCAATTAGATAGTGTATCCTTTGTATGTATGGCATATACAGGTGATCATCCTCCCACACCTCATAATCAAGATATGGGTGCTAGATGAAGGTATCAATCTCATCTATCACCCTCTGTCAATGATCCAACTGCCCCATGTGATGATTCCTCCTAAACCCATTATGCATAAACACATACGACATCCCATCACCTCTTTGTCCCTCATAGACTGGTCATAATGCTATGATATGCTTGAAATCCCAGGCATGCAGTAAAGTCACTCCCATTCCCAAACCTCGTCCATCCTTGTGGACCACACAATGCATCTCCCAATATAAAACTTCCAGCACAGTGACACCCCAAGCATACACTGTCCCATTTGCTAGAATCCCCTCCAGCACTCCATCCCAGCCAACTACAAATCTATGTGATCTCTTGTCTAGCATTAGGGTACCTATAATCAATACAGTTGTAAATAGTGGCAACTCTAGCCACTGCCCCCTCCCAACCTCCAGGTCCAACTCTACGTCCTTCATGGGAAAATCCCTGGTCATAAATATCCTCTTCAACACTAGCCTCGCACCACAAAGGCTATACTATACAATCTCATCGTGAATCGACAATCGCATGATCTACCACACATCCTCCAAAGTGATAATGGCCTCTCCTATAGGTAAGTGGAAGTTGTTGGTGTCACTATGCCACCACTCCACCAATGTTGTCATTAGTGCTTGATGAGCATGAATCTAAGGAATATGTGACACAAAGTATAAGCCCATTAAATGAAGCCAATCCTTATCCATAGGCATCAATCACTCTAGAATGGTTGCCATGATCTCCATCTATCACTCCCAAGACTAGAGGACCATCATCTCCTCTTGCATCATCCCACACACTAACATGAGTCATTTAAACCAAATCATTTGTTCACTTCTACTAAACCCCTCGCACACTTGCAATTTTTGTAACGTTCTGATTTTGCTTTGATGCAAGTACCATTTCTTTTCATGCAGACATGTGCTTTTGTAACCCAGTTGCCACTTTGCACAAGTGCAACAATTTCACCCATAGATGCGATGTTTAGCGACAAATGTGTCGCTTTATGAAAGCATCAAAATTTTGTCACCCGCCCTCTATCAACTAGGCGTGTATTGTGTATGCACGATGAATGCAAGCATTGAATTTTTTGACACAAGTGTCAAAATGCATTGTAGGTGTAAGAACTCTAACAAGTTCTACTCTAGAAACTCAAATTTGGCCTTCTTACATTCCTTCAAGTAGTTGACATGCAAGGTCTGAGTTCTAATT
Source organism: Sequoia sempervirens (assembly GCA_007258455.2). Classification (NCBI taxonomy): domain Eukaryota; kingdom Viridiplantae; phylum Streptophyta; class Pinopsida; order Cupressales; family Cupressaceae; genus Sequoia; species Sequoia sempervirens. The sequence goes on from VDFB02359729.1 coordinate 129,728, forward strand.
TTTCTAGGTGTTTTGATGCAATTTCTAAGTTGTAATGTTTGAGTTTGTGTTGTTTGCTACACAATTACATATGCGAATTGATTGAAAATAGAAAAAACAACTTGCATTTATTAAAATAGATAAACCAGCACCAATTTAAGCCATTATTTAGTCTATAGCAAGTTTGATTACAATTATATCAGGTTTGATGTAAATTATAATAGACTGATTCAATAGTATTACGCCCCTAATTGCTAATATAATATTATTCCACCATAGATAATGCAACTATGAACTGAATAATTGCAGCAAGATATGTTCATGCCCTTTTTTTTCCAAAACTCTTACAATCAAATTGCATACCTAGAAAACTACAAGAAGATGATCACATACAGAAAACTGAGGTTGTTGGCAGCAATATAGGAATCTGATAATCGATTAATCTCCAACTAGCAACGATCTCTTTGCCTCCAAAATAACCCTAAAGGCTTTATTTGAAGTAGGTGCCCAATAAGGAAGAAATAAGAACACAAAAGGCAAGGCATTTAGTCTTAGAAGATGCCAAACCCTAGTGTTGGTATGGCCTAGCTAAAAGAGGGAAATATGGCTTTAAGAATGTATACCCAGCAATGAACAATGCAACCTTCCTGATGCTTGATATTCTCAATAAAAATCTACTCAAACCCTTTAGTAGTAAATGTTCTTCCAATGCTTTTAAATCTGCAATAGATGTTCTCTGAAATCCCTTGAATACTATAGCAGTATTGTAGCAATTTACTATTGACAGGTACTGTAGTGATTTACTATTGACAGGTACTGTAGCGATTTACTAATCATAGGTACTATAGTGGGTACTATAGCATCCAACAATAAATGTATTCCACAATGCATCTGCAATGTCTTTTTAACCAGCAACAATATAGTTTTCAAATATTCAATATAATCTTCAAACCCTTGATTAAATCCTTCACCAACATGCCCAAACAGAAACTCTATATGAAGTTCTCCTATATGCCAAATTCAATGGATATTTCACCACCTCAAATGGCTACAACAATGGAGAGTTATCGTTCTCCAATGGCTAACTGATTTAGAAACCCTTGGCTTCCTCTGTTAGACAAAAACTCATCAACACCAATGCTCAATCGAATGACTGCTTAATTCCCAAGGCTAAAAATATATAACTTCATGAAGAAGTCGATTTCCCCCCAAAAAGCACATTTAATAATAATTAAATGTTATTACATATGCATCATTTAATATTTCACCTTTTAATACCTTGGAATAGGCGCCCCAAATTTAATTCAATAGTTGGCCCCCTTTTAATGATGTCTTGACCCTTCATTATAAAGTTAAGTTATAACTTTATAATAACACCTTTAATTATTTAAATATTATTCGAGCCAATAAAACATTAATATCTCCTTTAATATTTAATATTTCATCATACCGTCTAAAACTGGGGTCAATTCTGCAAAGCTCAATTCAACCAAGTGCCTTACTAAAAATAGTAAGGGTCCCTCTCAACCAAAATTAGGCTTACTATAAATAGTAAGTGTAGCAAACAGGCCCCTAGAGACACCAAAAGAAAGCCAAAACTAAAAATCACTAAACTCCGAAGAAGATACAAGCCTCAGCTAACAAAGACTCTACCTCAAAAGACCCTCTAATCATCTGTATTATCCTACGAGAGTTAGTGATAGGCTAAACCATCGGCAAAAATGACCATGCTAAAAAGGGGACATTACAGTCTGCCCTCCCTAAAATTGCTTGTCTCCAAGCAATCTCAACAAATAAGAACACACCACTCCACCAAGATCCCAAGGGAAGTGATGTGTAATGTCCCTCATGCCACTAACCATCTTCTATTGCTCAACATTGATCTCGACTTCACCATGCTAGAAGTGGTGAATCCAATGAACGTAACCCAACCAGATTGCAGTGCCAACCCTGTCAACACCTGAGTCCCGATGCAAACTGAACTCACATCCATCCATCATAAGGAAGTAAGAACATTTGGAAGCATCTACTATGCAACATCTGTCATGGA